>JAOANR010000005.1:30465607-30539345 GCA_030278955.1 Hygrophila difformis | reverse complement strand
CCGATCATCTCAAGTACGCGTTTCTCGCAGAACATAAAAAGTTACCCGTGATTGTTTCGGCTAAGCTCTCTCAAGAGCAAGAAAATGCTCTGGTGGTCGTTCTTAAGAAACATGTACATGCAATAGGTTGGACCATTTCTGATATAAAAGGAATAAGCCCTTCTATTTGCATGCACAGGATTCTAATGGAAGAAGAGTTTAAACCCTCCCGTCAACCTCAGAGGCGATTGAACCCCCTTATGCAGGAAGTGGTAAGGAAAGAAGTTATCAAGCCTCTTAGATGCTGGTATAATCTATCCTATCTCTGATAGCAAATGGGTTAGCCCAGTGCAGGTCGTACCCAAACGAGGAGGGATGTGCATAACCAAGAATGAGCAAGGAGAAGAGGTTGCAACCAGGCCAGTGACCGGATGGAGAGTTTGTATCGACTACCGGAAGCTGAATGAGGCCACACGCAAGGACCATTTTCCATTGCCATTCATTGATCAGATGCTTGAGAGGTTGGCAGGGAGAGCGTTTTATTGCTTTTTGGATGGTTATTCTGGTTATAATCAGATTGTTATTTCCAGTGAGGACCATGATAAAACCACTTTTACTTGCCCGTACGGCACTTTTGCTTATCGACGGATGCCTTTTGGTTTATGCAATGCACCTGCTACTTTTCAAAGATGCATGATGTCTATTTTCTCTGAATTATCGAAAAATGCATTGAGGTCTTCATGGATGACTTCTCTGTATATGGAGATACGTTCTGAAGATTGTTTGACCAATCTTGCTAAGATTTTAAAGAGGTGTGAGGACACTAACTTGGTTTTAAATTGGGAAAAGTGCCATTTTATGGTTACTGAGGGCATAGTGTTAGGTCATCGCATTTCTCGTGCAGGCATTGAAGTTGATCCAGCCAAAGTTTCCATCATTTCCAATCTCCCTCTCCCTAACTCGATCAAAACAGTTAGGAGCTTCTTAGGGCATGCCGGTTTTTACCGGCGATTCATTAAGGATTTCTCTAAAATTGCCAAGCCGCTCACTAATCTGCTTTGTAAAGAAAATCCCTTCTTAATAAATGAAGCGTGTGTCCAAGCCTTTGACACGCTCAAGAAGATGTTGGTTTCTGCACCGATAGTGCAACCACCCGATTGGTCAATACCTTTCGAGGTAATGTGCGATGCTAGTGGTCTCGCTGTAGGCGCGAGTTCTTGGACAACATAAGGATGGGAGACACTGCGTAATTCATTACGCAAGTCATGCCCTGAATGAGGCCCAAGTTAACTACACCACAACGGAAAAAGAGATGTATGCTGTAGTCTTCGCGTTTGACAAGTTCAGACAGTACCTGATAGGTACAAAGACCATAGTATACACCGATCATACAGCATTGAGATACTTGTTTAGCAAACAAGATGCAAAACCTCGATTAATCAGGTGGGTACTTCTGTTGCAAGAATTCGACATCATAATAAAAGATAGGCGAGGGTCGAGATAATGGTGCTGCTGACCACTTATCTCGATTAGATAATGATAAAAAGGAAAAAGCCGTCAATGAAGATTTCCCGGACGAACAGTTGTTCGCGTTGCATCTGCATGATCAAGCTTGTCCATGGTTTTCTGACATCGCTAACTTCTTGGCATGCGGAGTAACCCCCCAGTTTTCGAACTATCATCAGAGGAATAAGTTCAAACGAGATGTATTAAGTTACTTCTGGGAAGAACCTTATCTCTTCAAACACTGCCCTGATTTAATAATCAGGCGATGTGTGACTGAGCATGAAGCCTATCAAATTGTCAGAAAATGCCATGAATCAGAATATGGAGGTCACCATGGTCCCGCTCGAACGGCTCACAAGGTCCTCGAATGTGGATTTTATTGGCCTCACATCTATGAGGATTGCAGGACATTTGTTAAGGGCTGTGACAGATGCCAAAGATTAGGAAACATTTCCAAGAGGGATGAGATGCCTCAAAAGGGGATTCTCACGCTTGAGATCTTTGATGTATGGGGCATTGACTTCATGGGACCGTTTCCACCATCTGGTGGAAACTACTACATCTTGGTAGCTGTCGATTACGTATCCAAATGGGTCGAGGCTGTCGCATTACCAACCAATGATGGTAGCCAAGTCATCAAGTTCCTCAAGAACAACATTTTCAGTCGATTTGGCGTACCTAGGGTGGTGATATCTGATGGAGGAACACACTTTATTAATAAAGCTTTTGAAACTTTAATGAGTAAAAATGGGATCCTCCATAAGATAGGCACGCCTTACCATCCTCAGACTAGTGGTCAAGTCGAAGTATCCAATCGCGAAATCAAACACATACTCGAAGCCACTGTCGGGATAACCCGTAAGGATTGGGCACGTAAGCTCAATGATGCTCTATGGGCATACCGCACAGCATATAAGACTCCCATCGGGATGTCTCCATATAGGCTGGTCTTCGGAAAAGCCTGTCATTTGCCTGTAGAGCTAGAGCATAAAGCTTACTGGGCCGTTAAAACGCTTAACTTCGATCCGAAAGTTGCTCAGAGCAAACGTAAGTTGGACCTCAATGAAATTGAGGAAATACGAGCGCAAGCTTATGAAAGCTCTCGAATTTACAAGGAGCGGACCCAGAAGTTGCACGATCGCCGGATCAAACCTAAGTATTTTTATGTTGGTCAACATGTGTTATTGTTTAATACTAGGTTGAAGCTGTTCCCCGGAAAGCTCAAATCTAGATGGGAAGGACCACATGAAGTACTAGAGGTGTTCAAAATGGAGCTGTCAGGATTCGAACTGGCAGGGGCGATATAGTGGTGAATGGACAACGATTGAAAGAGTACCTCGGACAGTTCGATCCGGAGAAAGAAAGCCAAGCAGTGGCAGACCCGGCTTACACTCAATAAGAAACAGCATTTAAAAATACAAAAAAAAAAAAAAAAAAAAAAATTTTAGTTTATATATATATATATAGCATATAGTTACAGTATTTATTTCATGGCAAGAAAGTACCCAAAGATCAATTAAACATTTAGAGTACTAAGACTCTAAATGTGAGGATGTTGATATTTGGAGAAAATCTAATGCGTCTTATTTGTCTGTCTTGCAGAAGTTCGGAACCACCAAAAAGAAGGAACAGACAACAGTAACATGGAAAACCAGGTTCTTGGTTGGATTAGTTCTATAAATCTGAGAAAATGTTCTCGGGAATTGAAGAAATTCAAGACCCGAAACAAAATTCACAGATAAAATGGAACTGACCCAACCTAATTTTATGCAAGTGGATTATTTAATTTTCAGCCCAGCATTTTGAATTTACTTGGACTGAATTTATTCAGCCCAAATCAAATAAAATGGACTCAGGCCCAACATCACACTCGGGCCCAGTCCAAGAAAATTTGAAAGATTCAAAAACCCTTTGTCGCGGAAGGACCTTTGTCGCGATGTCATGCATCGCGACCAGGCCCTACTCCGCGACAAAATCCCTTTTCCTTCTCAACCATTTCCCCACATCTTGTCGCGAAGCACCTTGTCGCGGAGCATGACTCCGCGACCAGCCCCTGCTCCGCGACACGATTTGCGTTGACTGTCTCCATACTGAACTTTGTCGCGGTGGCCTTGTCGCGGAGCATGACTCCGCGACCAACCCTCAACTCCGCGACCACCCTAATGTCGCTATGTCTTGTCGCGGAACCTTGTTCCGCGACAAAGTGTCGGATTCCGCGACAAAAGTTCAAGTATTTATACCCCCCCACCCCCTCCAGTTTCTTTTCACCTCCCTCCTGTCATTTCAACTTCTTTCAGTTCTCCATCCCCCTCTCCCCCATTTTTCCCTCATCCGAACGAACACCACGTGTTCTTCGCACTCTTGCACGCCATTTCTAAGGGAAACTATGGACCGATTTCATGGACCCCTCCCAATCCTTGGACCCGTGCCTAGACCCGAGCCAAGGAGGAGAGGGTAAACCCTATTTTCACCATGGACATAGCCCCCCTTCGGACCCGTTCTTTTTATTTTTGTCTCGTTTTGTTTTTCAGTTTGTGTGTTCGTGGTATGATGTTGTTAGTGTGCACATCCAACTTCAGATCTTTAGAGGTTTTGAGTGCCCTCGGTTTTGAGCACCATTTTGAAGTTTTTGAGAACTTGTTTTGAAAACTGACTATGGAGTTAAAACTGCTAATGGATAAGATTTTTGGAGTTTAAAACTGGAGAGAACAAACTGATAAGCATTTGGGTGTTGTTTTGAATATCGGGATGTTATTAGTTTGATTGATCCTGATGTGATGTGCACAGTGTGGGTGGTGTAATAAAGATGGAAGATTTTTTTTTTTGGGCACATTTGTTCTCATGTCAGAAATCTCATGGGAATAAATGTTTGTTTGTTTATGGAAACATAGTACAAACACCCAATAGGAAGCTTCCACTTTTAATAAAAGCAACCTTTGAGAAAAAGACAAAAAGAGTTATTTTGTTTAATGTTTGACTTGAGTTTTGTTCCCAATGGAACACTAGTGTGAGTAAGATAGCAGTATTTTGTCACCTAACTGCTATCCTTTTCAAAATCCAAAATGGGACCACTCACATCCCACTTTTATTAAATAAAACGAGTCAACCATTTTTAATTATTAAAAATAGTGTTTGCAAATTTTTGGATGCTTTAAACTGTCCAAACAGTCCAAGCTATTCAGAAACAGCAAATCCGTTCCGCCACGTCTCCATTGCACATTCCAATATTCGAGCATTCCACTTCCATCTATCCATCTCATTCCACTTCCAACAAGTGTCTCGGACTTGTTTAATAAAATTGAAAACTTTTGGGCCCTATGGCCCATTAAAAAGATTTTAGGCCCAATGGCCAATTTTATTTTATTTTGGGCTCTTTAGCCCATTTAAAACCAAATATTATTTACATATGCTTTAAATTAAAATTCAAGTCAGAAACTTAATAATCTCACATCTAGAGCAAAGCTCTAAATGTGAGGATGTTGGTTTCTAAACTTGAATAATTTCCGAAAATTACATAAAAATTGGATTCATTACTTCCTATCTTTTCAGGGGTAATCCTCCCATTCCAGACCCCGCTCCAGGAGGAACCAAGTTGCTGGACTTGCCGGTCGAACTCCTTGGTGAAATTCTCTCCCGGATAGGAGAGGATGAGATCAAGGAGGTGTTTACTGCACAACGCGCATGCAAGAAACTTAGGGATGCTGGGAACCTTACTATCGTGTACAAGCGGTGTGAGGTTATCACTTCCACGGTGAAGAGATGGCAAGAAAGGATCCGTCGGCAGAAGGAGAGATTCCTGCAAATATGCACAGCTGCAGGAAACTTCAACCTTCAGCTCGTTCCAGCGCTCAGGGCATTTGCAGAGGGGAATGAGGAGCGTGCTTGTGAACTGCTACGCCCGGGACTTGAGGACAACCATAAGACATCAATCTTCACCCGTGGATTGATGCTTATGAGTAAGACAGATGAAAGCCAAGTTGAGCAGGGAATCAAAATGATCGACAGGATGGTAACAGATCGATCAGTCTTTCGGTATACGTCCCTCAACGTTCTCGCTTGGATAACTGATAACCCAGACAACCCACAACTGTGGGCAGGCCAAGGAGTCAGAGTCTATTGCCCGGAATGGCATGCACCTCTGAGAAACCGTGACTGGTGCCTGCGTTGTGAGCTGTCCAGCTGTGTCCTCTGGCTCCGATACATGCCCTGAAGAAAGAAAGGAAGAAGCATGAATCCGAATTTACCCTGCTTTATTTTATTTCCAGTCTAGTAGTAGTATCTGCAAGGGATTTCCTCCTTTTGTGCGTGCAGGTTTGTATCAACTGCACGAGAATCCCTTGCCTCGGATGTATTTAATTGCTTTCCCTAAAATTGGAACTCAACTTTTGAGACCACTGAACAATTCTTTACTGCTTTCCTTTTAAAAGATGTCTGCACAGTCCAAGATGAATAAGTGACTGTCAGACCAAAAATATGCTGTTGACATACTCAGTATGTCAGCAGTGCTTCTTTACTGCTTTCAATTAAATAACCAGCAAAAATATGCATAAACTTGCTCTAAATTCACAGGTTGAATTTAGGCTTGTGATTAAATTTTCAAACTTTTAAATTGGGATAATGTAATTGAGAACATGCATGAAATGAATTCCTGAGGTTTTGAGCTATAAAAATTTAATGATGCGATCAGCTTATTGGGTAATAAATCTGCATGTTAGAGATCTTGATTGAATAAATTGTTAGAATTAAGCTTTGATTGAATTTGCGAATATTGTATGACATGAATCAACCATTCCATGTGAGATTTGAGCCATGAGTCATTTTTACTCATTCTTTTCTTTGATGTGTGAATCATTTTGATTAAAGGAAACTAGAACTTGCAATTTGGACCGATTCAAGACCATGCCATATTCCCGAAATCGAGCATATGATCGAGGCACCTAGAAAATCCAAATTTTTGGCCTTCATTTGAAATCCAAACCCAAAAATATTTCCCCTTTAGGATTAACCAAGTTGAGCCTTTAAGCCTAATTTTTCTTTGAAACCCACTTTATTATTCCTAGCCTTACAAAAAGACCAAGAAATTCAAACCCAAGTGAGCAAGGATGAATTCTATCAAGGTATTACAATTTTTGATCATCCATAAAAACTATAAATCGGTATTCTATAAACCGATTCAAAAAAAAAAAAAAAAAAAAAAAAAAAAAAAAAAAAAAAAAAAAAAAAAAAAAAAAAAGAGAGAAATGTTGAACTTCAGTCAACAACAATAAATTGCAAATGACAAAGCAAATTAGACATAGTCTAATGTCAATGCAATATGAAAAGAGAAAAACAAAGAAAGAAACAATGATGATCATAAATTTTAGATAAAAATGCCAAGCTATGATGGAATTAACTCTTGCCACTTCTTAGCCCAACAATTTCCCTTTCCTACCTAATGTTACAACCGTATGCCCCGTTACAACCCTCGAATAAGACCTCGTGATCTCGATTTGAAGAAATGAGCCGGTGGCGAGTTGGTCTGATTGCAAGCTTATGGGATAATTTAATTAAATATGATTTTGAGCGTTCATGATTAAACCCCAATTGAGAGTGAGTGAACTTTCCGATTCTCTTATAAGTGAGGCCCTTTCTCATCACACATGTTCGTGTCATACCTTAATTCTAATTTTTAATCTTTGCATCTTTCAAACATGACATTCATGAAGGATTAATAATAATGTTTGACTTGTAGGCCTGATATAGTGAGCAAGTATCATTTCATTAAACACTGCAATCAAGGGAATTCAATACTTGTAGCTTTTGATTGTCTTATCCCAATTCAAAAAGGATGTGATTTATGAAGCCACGAAAATGAATTGAATATGTAGAGTCCGTGTTCCTAGGAACATTGACTCTGACTGCTCGGGGACGATCAGTATTAAATGTGAGGATGTTGATAATGGCCAAAAATGACCATTATTTTCAATCCATTTCCGTGTCTTAAACGGGCATTTGATCGCATTCCGGTCTTACATTAAGTAAGAAAGCAGTCGAATTGGACTAATTTATGCATAATTGTAAAAATAATAAGCTGGTATGAAAAAGACATAAATATGTAATTTTATTACATATTTATGTTAGAAAAATCCAAAAACATGAGAAAAAGAAAAGGGAACAAAAAGATGGGAAAAAGATAGAAAAAGCCCACAAAAAGAATATTCTTGGCCCCTCTGGCCCAATCCAGCAGGCCCAGGAAGACCTTTGTCGCGGAAGCCCTTGGCGCGATGCAGTGTTCCGCGACAAAGGCATACTCCGCGACCAACTGGCCCCAAATGAAGAGGAGATCAGCCAAGCCTTTGTCGCGATGACCCTTGTCGCGATAGCATGACTCCGCGACAAAGGCCCATTCCGCGACCAAGATGCACAAATAGAGACACAAGACCCAGTCGAGAAGCCTTGCCACATGCAGCATGTTCCGCGACCAACTTAATGTTCCGAGACAAAGCTGTGATGTGTGTGATGTCTTAAGACACAATGGGCTAGAATCAAGGCCCATGGGCTTAGGGTTACACTTCTATAAATATGAGGTGTCTCCCATGAGCTAAGAGTGGGTTGGACAGTTGAAAGTTTGAATTTGAGAGTTCTTGAAGGCAAGCTTAGGAGTTCTTCCTTAGGTAGAGTAGTTAGGTTTATTTTTATGTATTATTTAATTTTTTGCACTTAGTTTAGTTTAGATTAGTGTTTTACTGTTCACTGTTGGCATATTATGGATAATGTTGTGTAGATGTGTGATTAAACCCTAGATTAGGACCCTTGCTCTATTTTTATATCCTGCTCAGTCTTGTTATTTTTGTTTAAGCATGTTCTTCTTTATTTTGAATGTCTCCTGCTTATTTTTAGCTTAGAATAGCTTTTTGATCTGAAATAGGGTGAGATCACGCTGTTTGCATGCCACTGTTCATTTCTGCTTTTTCTGACTTTTGTCCTGAACCACCTTGGGCGCCAACCGCCTTCTGGCGCGGAACCACGTTCCGCGACAGAGTGGCAGTTCCGCGACAAAGGTGTTTCAAGACACTTGTCCCCATAACTTAAAACCCTTTGTCGCGGAATACCTTGTCGCGGAGCCACGTTCCGCGACAAAACTATCCATGCATAGCGACAAAGGAGCCAAACTCTTGCATTTTGTCTTCATGGCTTCTTGTCGCGGAATCATCCTGTCGCGGAACCACGTTCCGCGACAAAATCTCATTCCGAGACAGAAAAATTATGCCATGTTTCTTAGCCTTTGAACATCTTGTCGCGGAACACTTTGTCGCGGAACACGTTCCGCGACAAAATCTCCATGCATAGCGACAAAGGTTCAAATGCCTTAGAATTTTATTAAAACACTTTGTCGCGATGTCACCCTTGTCGCGGAGCCACGTTCCGCGACAAAACCATGCATAGCGACAAAGAGGCGTTATGCTGCCAAAAATTCTAAAAACTTGTCGGGATGTCCATGTCGCGTATCTCGGTCCGCGACAACATTTATGATATAGCGACAAGATTTCCCCCCTTCTATTTAATCTTAAACAAATTTCATTCTCTCTCTATTTTATATTGCAACACTCACATCATAGCCCCACGGGTTACGATGTAACATTCTGGAATTGCAATGTAGGGTGTTATGCTGCCCAAATTTTGATTCTCCATTTGCATCACTTAACTGATTGAACCCTTGACTCATCAATGATTAAAGATTGAGATTAGCAATAATCAAACTCCAACAATCATCATGATTAAAGGACCTTTGTTCAATTGCCATTAAAACACTCTTGTATAAACAAAATCCTGATGGCTTAAACAGATAATCTGGACTGTAATTAATTATGGTAGGAAGGATTATTTAAGACCATTACATGTGGATCCGATCCACAACCTTGCATGAGAAACCAATGTCTCTCATACAATGGATCTTCTTTTGCTTCTTGTTTATTTTGTCTTTGTGTATTGTGTGGAACCATTAGTAAAGAATACATCAGAATAATGTTGGCGGGTACTCCCTCATGGATAACTAGCTCGTATTCTGGGTACTAGTTACTAATCGTTATTTTGCATGATCTGAATGGCTGTCAGTGGAAGCCTTGGCGGTTCGCCCATCCGGGGTTATAATAGCTGCTCAACTGACTCTCATCTAGATACAGTTTTATTTTTGTTATCTTAATTTCCAAACCCAAATTCCAATCTGTAAGGGGAATCAGTTGGCATCAGTCAATGCCAACTGATGATCATTATAGACAGGAAGCATGTAGGTTTTTATCCGAATTCACAGACAGTGGAGGCCCAACTGGTGTTGACACCACCATTATAGAGTCTCAGCTGTCTAAATTCGCTTCATCCGAGTGATTGGGAAATTGGACAGTAGATGTTTACAGTCCACCCAATTGTTCTGCCACTACTTTGGTACCTTGACCATTCCATTCTGTGTTTCACCTTCTGTCTAGACCCGCCTTTATATTTTGGGTCAATTAATTTTACACTTCCATATATTCTTATGCATGATAATATTATGTACTGTTGTGGTCTGTAATTATTTTGGGATCCTTCCCTTGGACAATAGAAGTCTAGATCTTAAACAGATATTGCTTTATAAACTTCCAACAAAAACCTCTTTATAAAATCCGGATCTGAGTAAGGGATAAATTCCTCAGTTATGACTAATTCATATTCTATCAAGGATTATATTTTGGGAATTAAGAAGCAGATTCAGCGATTAGGTCTCGTCTGGGCTGAAAGGGTCTGTGTTTTAACTGAGAGTCTAGTACCTGACAGGGAATGATTTTCAAATCCATTATTTTCCAAAATTGCTGGTTGATGGAAATGTAAGATTAAGTGCTACACCGAGATGGGGTCCACTTGGATTCAAATACAGTGTAGTAAATAATCTTAGAGGAACATCATCCAGGCCTTGGTTATTTTCCAAGATAGGGTTGAGTTTTCTTTCAACTGCCGTCTTCTTCTGCCAAAGCCTACTCTTGAGTCCTGAGTGAGTGCATCCGGAGCGGACTAATTTAT
This sequence comes from Hygrophila difformis, assembly GCA_030278955.1. NCBI lineage: Eukaryota > Viridiplantae > Streptophyta > Magnoliopsida > Lamiales > Acanthaceae > Hygrophila > Hygrophila difformis. The sequence goes on along the minus strand of JAOANR010000005.1, from coordinate 30,528,827 downwards.
TGGTTCGTTTCATTAGTTTGTATCTCATAACCACCCGGAAGAAAGTGAACACACTAGTGGTTCACTGAGAGCTGGGAATTCTTGATCCATGCTCCATCATTCTGATGGGGAGCTGTCTTTTACTACCAGGGTCAGATTTTCAAAACCTCCGAGTGATAGGATTTTAAATGCTTTCTTTACTGCTTTCTTTTAACCGCTTTCATTAGAGGTCACTCGGTTGTATTGAGAGTTGTGTAACTGCTACTAGGATTGACAGTTAAGGGATAGTTCAGGGCTTAATTCGACACTTTGGGTGTGACATGGGAGAATGATAGTGGTACTTGGCATTTCAATAAATGATGTGTCGGGTGTTGCTTATCCACCACAGATGAAGTAACATACCCAGGCCAGGGCAGTTACGAATCTGTGGTATCTTAGAATTTGTGGTCTTAGGAACATGTAAACTCATATTGCAAGTACCTGTCTGTAAAAGGGAAAGCCTTATTGAGAGCATGAGAATTAGCTATCTGAAAGAAATATCCCAAACAAGGATCTGCGTATAAAAATGGAAGTTTAATATTGCTGTATCTCACTCTTGTCCAATTTTCATTCTTTTCTTCCTGTCCTTTCTGTCCACATTGTGACTCAACTTCACGGTTGGCACAATGCTCCTTTTCCCTGCTTTCGTAGATAATATTTACTGCGTTCTTAGAATAATTCTTATCCGCTTTCTAGAATAGATTTATTTGCTTTATAGATTAATTTAACTGCTTTCCAGATCTAATTTACATTCATGTCAGTAGTTATTAATCATCTTTCAAACCTATTGAGCAATACGAATGGAAAATCTAGTAAAACGACGTGGGACCTGCTTCTATCGCACATCCTCCAGTGAACGATCCGGTCTTACTATAAATTACTGCAATTTTTGACACCGTGCGCTTTCGGGGGCACAGTTTCTTAAACACGAGCAATAAAAAACATGACTACTTATAAATATATCCCTAATCACAACTCCGCCATCATAAATTGGTTTCATTAATAAAACTTAAACCAGGACCATGATTTTTCGGAAAATACTCATGTAGTGGGAACTTGCCAAAAGTTTCATGGCAGGAACTCTCATGCCAAGAATTGATGAGAAGCATCATGGCATATTTGCCGGGGATCCTCAGTGTGACAGGCTGATGGTCAACCTATCCCGGCTATGCCATGAGATTTGTCAACATTTCATGACAGGGAGGACCACAACGCCATTTGAAATTAAAGCACCACACTTGAGTAATAAAAAGACTAATAATCTGGATATATCCCTAAACCCTTTCCCGTGAATCATAACTCTCTTCATGTAATAAATCTAACCTGGTATATTTTTAAGAAAATGCTCGTGGGACGGAAATTGTCAAAAGTTTCAACCTCCAGCCCAGTAATGTTGGCGATAGAAAATATTGTGCCAGTAAACCATTTTTTGAATAATGGAATGGTGTGATCACTAAAAATCTTGGCATTGCATTCATCCACTTCCTCAGGAATCCCTAATTTACCTAGAGTCCAGTAGTTGGTTGAGGTCAGACGCAAGGCTGTCTTTTTCTTCGCAATAGCTTCATATCTTAAAATATCAATAGAAGTGGTTGAGAGGACGACTTTGGGGGAGCCATGGGAAACATTACACAGAGAATCGGGATGAGAAGCTAGAATGAGAGGCAAAAGGAAGAATGGCTTTGAAATTCACAAAACAAAGATAGACGCGACGGTAATCTGAAAGTCGCAATGATAAACCGCGATTATGAGATACGAGGAATAATGATGAGCGGATTTCTTGGGAATTGCGGAATTAATGGGATGGTTGGTTTCTATCAGCCCTGGTTTTAGATACATGAGCCATTTCTGTTAAAGGAAGTGCCCAAGTACGGGGGCATTTGTTGTGGCCAAACAGGTATTGGGCCGGCCCAGAGAAGTTGATGGACTTGAAATAAAGAAAGGACATGTGTAGAAAGTCCGAAAGAGATGAAAAAAGGGGCGTATTCGTGACCTGCGAAAGAGAGAGGCCGACCGAAAGGAGAAATGGACTGTTATGCTGAACAAAGAACAACTGGAAAGAAGATTTCTGCTAGAAAGCAGTTACAAGTGGTTTCTTTTCATCAATATAACTACTGCTACCAAGACAGAAGAAAGGAGGCACAACTCAAGATCTTATATTGTTATCTGTCAATTTCATTTCAGCATTTTATTATTGCTTTTATCTACTGCATTCATTTTACAGCTTTTCTTTAACGCTTTCCATTAAATTCTTTGTTCTAGATAGATCTTAGCTCTAGTTCAATGTTACTTCGAAAGATCATTGAGTTAGCCGTACTTTTCTTGGATCACTTGGTAAACTCTTTGATTATTAGATATTGTATCAATTTCTCAATCAAATTCAATAGAAGCAGTTTGTCAAGTTTCGGCGCGCGATTCATTCGAACCCTTGCAGGTTTGATCCTTTGTCCGGACGCTTCCCTTGAAGAGAAAAAAGTCTCGGGCCAAACGAAGGCCAACAGGACTTTGGGTCAGGTTTGTAGTATAATGGGGCGTTGGCTATGGGGGTTGGAATGTCTCCATTCATATTTATGGTGAATGCTCAAAGTTGGTGAACGCTGCTATCTTATTTTTCCCAATACATGGAGTGTCTCTGTTAATATGTGAGGCATTCACTAAGCTCTTCAAAGTGATCGGTGAAAGCTCTAACGCTCCAATATTTTCCAAAAGTTTTTGCCAAGTCTTTGTCTTCCCTTTTTTTGCTATGGGTTCAACCCTTTCCTATTTTGACTATAGCCCTTCTTCCATTTTTGTTTCCCCGAATCATGGCCTTTAATACAATTGCACCATTTTCTCACACTTTTCAGATTTTTAATGGCCCGACCATTTTGTTCTCAACTAACTAAAAATAGTTTAACTCTTGAACTGTAGAGAAACACTTTTTTCCCTTACTAAACACCTTAGGATTACTCTTCTCATTATAATAAAGTATGGGTCTTTCTTTATAAATTAGAGTATTTTCATAATTAGTGCTCCTTTTTTCATCTAACTTGTTTAGATCTACCTTTATCATTTCTTAAGCTTCCGACAAATAAAGATAATTTATCACATGAGTAGGGACTTTGTCACCAGCTATTTCAGGGATTTGCTCGAGTGTTGCAAATCAGGTGATGCGATAAGATAATGAAGTGTGAGAGGTGCAAATAACATTGGTGACTTATGGTATGAGTAATTAACTTGTCGCACAAAATTACTTCAAAAATTTTCTAAGGACTGAAGTTATAATATCCCAAAATCAATTCCGAGTAATCAAAAATATTTTATTTTGATAAATTATTGCTCGAAAATAACTATAGTTGAACATTTGAAAATTGAGCAAGTGGGTGCATAAATTCAACAAGTTAAGGCACAAACTATTTCAACAAGGGAAACAATTATTCCATATGTGAAATGGGAAAGTTTCCAAGCATGAAATGGAGGGATTGAAGTGGTTTCCATTAAGGTTGGAAAAAACCTGTGGCAGATTTAAACAATCTCTTAGGCGTACCCATGCCTAAGATCCGTGTGCAAATTTGTGAATTATTTTTTTTATCTATACTAGGCCCAACTGATTTTGAGAGGCGCGGCATAGCCTTGGAGGATTCCTACATGATTAGGGATGATTCTAGGCTTCGAAAATCACTAGAATCTCTCAAGTTGGCTCGGAAATCATCCCAAACCATCCATAAGTCACACAATACCATGTTTATACTACCCGTTGAAGGGAGCTACATCAAAGGAGTTGTTATTGCACCCATCTTGAAAAGTTTGGAGGCAACCCTAGGATTAAGAGAGTTAAGAGGGATCTTAACCAAATCTTGTAAAAAAATATATGGGAATCAATGTTAACAATAAGGATTCCAAAACTATGTTCAGATTTCAGTTTTCACAAGATTTTGTAAGACCCACAGAAATAGCTGTAACAACAATATTTTTAGGTTTTTCTAATTTTAATGGGAACACAAAAAAAGATGGAACAATAAGGTTCTAGTTGGTTTTGTTACCAGAAATTTAATTATTCCATGGATCGAACAAAAATACTTACCCAAAACAAAAAATGAGCAGTGAAAGGGGTGAATGAAAGTGGTGATGCACAGTGGATGATTCAATAAAAATATAAAATGATAAATAAAGTTATCTACAACAAAGATGATTTTGTAGGACTTGATCCTAGTGGTCATGTTTCCTGTCTTCCAACCATAGGTTAGGTTGGGGTTCAATTCCCACTCAGCCCCTTATCCCTCACATTTATCTCCCTTTGTTATTTGTATAGCTTGAGCTCCCACAAACCTTTGCCGACACATAGGTGTCAGTATTTTTTTTTTTCTTAAAAAAAAAAGATGATTTTGTAATCAACTACGTTTAGAAGACGCAACCCACCCCTTGCATCATCAACACCATATTATAATACAATCGAAGCTACTCTGGGTACCGATTTGGATATAGCCACAAAGGTTAATTCAAGTATGAAAGCCTTGACAAGCTCTGAGGTGACCTCTCATTTCAAGGAAATGATATTCAAATTGATTAAAAGGTAAGTGATATACAATAGGAGGTCCTATTTATAGGAACAAGAATGTTTGAGTAAATAATATACCTTGATTACACAATAAGAGCCTAAACTATCAGATTAAATAAATTGACAACAATTGAAATGAGAAAGCAAAATTATAAAGTAGTAGCATCAGCTTGAAGAAGACATGATTTTAAGAGGATGCGTGAAGACACCAGGGAGGAAAATGGGCAGGTACCAGCATGAGCAAAGAGTTCTCACGTGATGTGGAATGATATGTGAGTGAGGCGTGAAGAAAGCAATGTATGCAGAGTGAGGCGTAAGCAAGAGCGTAAGTTTGGAGAAACAAGGAATTCAACACAAAAGATCATTGTAAGAGACTGGCTCGACACGGCGCCTCCGTGGAAGACTTCTTCCCTAACCTGACCCGTTTTGACATCCCTGTCATAAATTCTCTTGAGTGTTGGTTGCCAACTTGATTATTGAATTCTTCATTCCCTTTTGTTGGATTCCCTTCGTTGTTGAATCCACCTTCTTCAAAATGGATAACTTGCTTCATTTGTCCAACTGCATTCCGTTATTCCCACTCGAATCTGGGAACACGGACCGTCCGATATAGATATAATTATCGTTTTGGCACCCACGCCAGTGTTCTCGTCTGGTTCTGATTTAATCGAAAAATGTACACCCAAAGGTGTTAGTATGAATTATTAGGGACAAAAAGGATGATCCCAATACAATTGGAAAAAGTATTGGCACGTGCTGAAAGAGTAAACAAAATTGCGGCGAACAAACCCCAGCTGTGAAAGGGAAATCTCAAATCCATATTGGGACTTAAACATTGAAAAGGACATCACCGTGTCTTATTCACAACTTAACCATGTTCTTAGACCATCTCCAACCCACACCTCTATTTTACAGTGACACTATCTCTATTTTACAGTTATATTTACAGTTTTCCACTATTCTCTCCAACCCACAACTCTAAATTTTACTCTACAATAGAATATTCCATTTTGATTGCCTTTACTATTCATATAATATTTCATTTATCAATTATATTAATACATATTTTAAATATATATAATATATTTAATTTTTATATTTAAATTATTTAATTAAAAATAATAATTACTTTGTATTTATATTTATGTACATTAATAATTATCATATTAAAATTATTTTCTTAATATTTAATTTAATTTTTTAATAAATGAATAAAATTTAAAACTATATTACAAAAAAACAATTTTAAAAACAAACAATTTATTAAACACATTTCATAACTCATAATACATTAAACATCATAATTTTGGCTTTCAAAATTATTTTGGAGACATCGGGGTTCCGGATCTGTCCATGATTTGGGAGATTATTAATTTAATTTACTGTATTATGTTTTAATTAATTTATCACTACAGTTGTATCTCATTTCAATTTAAATTTAATGTTATGGTCTTTTAATCTAATAATTTTTATTTTATTATGTTTGTATTAAATTTAATATATTAAAATGAAAAATATAAACTTAAATTAAGAGAAGAAAGAAAATAATTCAAAAAAAATAAAAATATTTTACAAAAAAAAAATAAACAAAAACAAAAACAAAATCAAATAATAAAGTAAATAAAACATAAAAAGAAAATGAAAAAATAAAGAAAAGGAATAGCAGGATGAACAGTGCACCGCAATAAAATTGCGGTGCACTGTTGGGAAACGCCAAAAAAAAAAAAAAGAAAAACAATCTCTACTTTCCTGTCCAACGCCAAAAATGGCGTTGCGTTGGAGGTGGTCTTATTTGCAACATTAGCGAGTCCCCATTGCAACTCCTCATGTATGTCTTTTTGAAGTTCGGGAGCAAGTGTTGAATCATGTACAGGTAAGGTATCAACTTGTTCAACCACTGCACGCTAACCATAACTACACGTGAAATTGAAGCAATTAAGAGAGGTTGAATTTTACTATCACCACTCGGGTTTCCTTCCGAACTGGCATTTCCTTATCATGCTAACTCCATAGCACACGCGAGTCAGCTTGGGGAAACGTTTAATTTGGAGATCTTGGAACTTATTTATCATTAATTAATCAGGCCACTTATAAATATTTCGGGCGTTTTATTTGTGAGAGTTCGTTTTACACTTTAATACTATTGTGTGGTTGGAGTTCCACTGCTGCATTGTACTGATTAAAATCGAAATCATAACTCATTACGCTATACCTCACACACGCCCGTGCATTATTGATAGAGTCGAACTATGACCACTGTTATCCTTGCACAGTGCATACACATTTCTGGGACCAAATCATCCTCATTCCATTGGCTGCAAACATCCGAGAAATTTTGAACTTAACTGTTGAACCAAACAAAATTAGGCCTTAATTACATTGAAAGCTGAGTGAACTATTGTGATGCCACTTTTTTGAATTTTTCTAAACCCTTTATACATATATTGTCTAGTATATTCAATCTGCAGGTATGGACGAGGCCACATTAAATGCCATCTTCAAGATCGATGGAAAATGTACAATGCTTTCGCGAAGCTGTGAATCAACCTTAACAAACTATTTATTTTGGATGGAAGTATAGTTTTTCAGATTCTTTTTTTTTACCCAAAAAAAAAAAAAAGTAAAAACAAAGTAAAAAATTTAAATGTATAAATGTAAGTTATTTAATGTGAATTGCTCTTAAACATTAATCTCGTTAAACAAATTATGTAAGTGTTTTTAAATTTTATTTTGATTTAAAAAAAACACAGTGGTTGTATTTGTATATCATTTTCTTTTTAAATTCAAGGGTATTCCAGCATCCAATTGGGGCCACACACCAACCCCACAAACCCAACCCGACGTATATGTATACACATTTTACAGTGAAGAACTTAGCATTTACATAAACGAATTATAATTATATATCCATATATATACAAGAAGAGAAGCAGAACCACGGGGTTTACCTCCTTGATTTCATTGTTAACTTTCACGAAATTTGAAGTGCATCTAGATTGGTATTCAGTTTCAGATTAGGCGTCGAGGGGTCTCTTGATAAGATGAGATTCCCAGTCGGATCTACTCTGCCAAACCCAACAAGATCTTGATCCATCACGATTCTGCATTTACTGGATGCGTCGCATCCCATTTGAACACCGTAGTATTGCAAGTGATCGGTAATGCTGTTCCCACTCACTGAACTGCAAGAGGTTCATACCAAATTTCGCAGTAGTTTCATAACAATAATTATTCATTGGCTTTAGAGAAATTCACTCCCAAATCAAAACTTTCATCCCTATGGCTATGGGCGGGGTTAGGCATATCAATAGCACGTTCAATTGAAAATTTTATTATAAACATAAAAATTTATCATTTATTTAAATGTGTAACATTTCATTAAATATAGCCTGTTTCAAGATCACAGATGGAAAACTGTATGAGTTCATGGATAAAGATGTGCCTAGTAATGAATGGAAAACTGAAACTACAGTTCACGTTATGGAAGCAGAAAGATGTTGAGTCACTATAATATCCAACAGAGTTAAGGGGTGTAATGATTACCTGCTACACGTTGGGTCTTCACCTGAACCATCACAAGGCTTCTCAACTGTGTAAACAAAACTCCAGAATCCAACATCGTATATCCAGACCTATAATGATTCGTTATTATCAGCAGACAAGCCCGATACAACAGAAAATAAAGAAAATAGAAAAATTAAAATTAGAAACGGAAGTAGCTTTCCAATTTTTATTATTTCCAAAGGATAAGGTATTCTCTTCACCAAACACATGTGATCTAATAATGACCCTATAATGCACAATTTGGGAGAAAATAATCCAACAGAACTATGAAAGGTTAAGAATTGCAGCATTGAATAAGGTGCATGCACAAAGCAACAGAAACTTGATAACAGCAATCAGGTTTGTCCCAAGCTCCATCATGCTAGCTATATCTCAATAAAGAACACGTAACACATATGAGCATAGTGCTTCGGCGGAGAACAGATATGGAATCAACTGAAGATTGATCGAGAGAGACATAGATCCAGGAAATATCAAAACTCATGATAAATGTTCATTACCTCCCTTGGAAAATGGCGATATGTCTTTTGTGGAAAATATTTGTAATAGGGGGGCAGATGAGGTACAATATCATGTCGATTTGTGACCCGAATAGTGTTTGGCACCATTTGGCTGTAGTAGGCAGCAAAAGCAGCATTGCCAATCCTTGGTTGCCCAAATGTCATAACATGGACATTCTGCTTTCCTAGATTGAGCTGGGAATTGGATAAGAATTTCAGTGACAAACTCCAACACAAAGTGAGAAGCATTACATAAACTACTTTAAAACATCATATTGAAAAAACGATTCAGGCATAATTATGTAAAAGACATAACCTGCTAACATTGCAAGATGGACACATAAATCAAAATCCCAGAAAATAAGAAGTACCAACACCCAGGAACTTCAAAACATATATTTCGTGTACTCCTTGGTGGCATACTAAGTAAACACGATATTTCCAAAAGTTACTTTTCTAGCTACAATTGAACTGCAGCAACTCTTCTGGGCAAGAAGGTATGCATGCAAACATATGAGCATTATGAATAAGTATTTAGTCAGATCATAGGATTAGAAAATTACAATGAGATCAAGTCCGCAAAATGCAGCCATTGCTCCTCCCATTGAGTGCCCAGTTACCATAATCTTAGTGTCTCCATACAACTCCTTAACTCTTTTTATAGCACTGAGAATTCCAGGTCGTAATGATGTGTTATGGTAAGCTGAATAAAAACCATGATGAACCTGGAGATAGGACAATTAAATGAATGAACATTGGGCACAAGGAAAGAAAAACTAATAGTTGTTAGTGTACAAACCATCGCGCAGTCAACTCCTGGGTAATCAATATCGAGCTGTTTCCAGTACAAGTCTTCTACCCAATTTTGTATGCTAACACAAGAAACACACAGCAGGCAGTAAATGGTAAATGGTAAATGCAAATAACTGCATCTTCGTAAGATATCACAGTAAGCTGTGAATTGACAGAGGGAGAGAGGACATAGAATACTTGACGAATCTGATAATCAGTAAGATATTAGCATTTAAATTTTCTTTTACTCGTTTGGTGTCTGGTGAAACTAGCCTTCAACATGATGAAATCAGTAATTGGTCAAACCTCGTTTCTTGAGTTCCTCTAAATGCAATGACAGTGGCATTAAGGTCCGCTGCAACACCAACAAATGCCTACATCAGAAAATAACAACCCCATATTACACTTACGAGGTGAAGACAAATGACATTCTACTAGAACAGAAGACAGCAAATTTTAAAAAGAAAAAACAAATAGTGGAATCACATCTCCCACACCTGTAGGCAGCGTTTCACATCAACAATCAGCTCTATTACTTCAAATCCCTGGATAAACAAAGTAAAATCAACCCCACTTTCAGCTAATGAAATGATACATGATAGGTTGGAATCAAATAAGATATAGAATGGGCTAGAAGATTGCCGTCTTAGATTTAGCTTCATCTAAATATTAGCAATCCAAATAGTATTACTTAACCTCAGTTAAGCCATCACATCTAGAACAAGTCCAGGTAAACAGCTCAGACAGATCTGATATATACACCTGCAAATGCAAACTTTCTTGGTCAATATATGGATCGAGATATTATCAATTTCGATTAGAAGCTATGAAATGATGAGATTCAGAATGAGAGAAGGAAAATCCGACCGAACAGTCATATTACTGATTCATCACAAAGAAACCATATTTTTAAGTCTCTGATCCACATACAAGCAGCGAAGGTGATCTTTCCAACAATATACTCAATATTCAAGAACAATAACACATGAAACTTCATCCTACACAAAAGGTCATAGCAGCTTACAGCTGAGGCATACTGCACCAAAATTCTTGCAATTGTGTTATTATAAGGTGCCAACAAGTGAGGCTTGTGATTAAAATTCTCCTTCAGGTCTGCAACCAAAAGAAGATTCTGAACATTTGTCTTGAACATCAAGTCAAATTAATGACTGATTCAGTAAATTCATTGTAGTAGAACATAAAGCCCACATAATTGCTACAAAATAATCAAGCTAAATTCAAAGTAATGGAGCATTAATATGCAAAAATAAATTAGCAAAGAATATTTTGCTGATAATAAAATGGTTCACCCTGTATACATGATACAAGTAACCGAAACTCAAATAAATTTGAAGAAATACATGTTTCTAACCTATTGTGTATAAGGAAATTCTTTTCTACACGTAATTTACCTAAAACTCTTTTTTTGCCCTAATTAAACATATGTACTTCGCATGACAATCTGATGGTTCCGATTGCGACTCGGATAGATCCGAAAAATACTGTGTAAGTCTGCAAAAAATGAAAAATTAAGCGATTGGGCCTCTAAAATTTCTGTTGGGCCTCTATTGGCATTCGTTTGGGCCTTAAAAAATTTTTATTGGCATTCGTTTGGGCCTTGTAAATTTTTTATTTGCCTCACTTGATTGGATTGTGCGTCGTTTTTGTGATTGAGTATATCTGTATTCTCTCTCCGCGTTCTCCCTCCGCTCTCGGCGACTTCGCAATCGATTTGGACGTCGCCATTGGAGACACCGTGGCGTGGAAGCCAAATCTATAACATTAATTATTCCATCGGGACCATGCTCTAGGACCAGAACTGAAACTTTTAACAATTTCCCATTATATGAGAATTTTTTTTGAAAAGAATATAATCCCGGTTTAATTTTATTTAATGAAACCAATTATGAAGATGGAGTTGGGATTAGGGAAATATTTATAGGTTGTCACGTTTTTATATACTCATGTAGGGAACTGTGGCCCGAAAGCGCACGGTGTAAAAAATTACAGTAATTTATAGTAAGACCGGATCGTTCACTACAGGATGTGCGATAGAAGCAGGTTCCACACCGTTTACTAAGACTTTCCACTCGGTTACTCGATTCAAGCTTTGCATTGATTTCTAAAACTACTTGACAATAATTAAACTAAATTAAGAAAACAATTAAAATTATTCTACAAAGCATTGTAAATTTATTTTAGAAAGCAATCAAATCTATTCTACGAAAGCAGATAAAATTTATTCTAAGAAAGCAATAAAATTATTCTAAGAAAGCACGTAAAATTATGCTACACTATCTAGAAAGCAAATTTAAAATGTGACAGAAGGGACATGGAAAAAATAATAAAGATTGGACAAGATTCAGATGAAACATATTAATCTTCCATTTTTGTTAACCCCCTCCTTTCCCTATTCTTCTTCCTCATAGCGAAATTAGATAACATGTGTCTACCATAGTTAAAATTCACACAACTATATAAAAATTAATTGACAAAATTTGAATTCGGGAAAAAAATTACATAAAAACTTTTTCTACTATAGATAAAATTCACACAATTATATAAAATACTATAGATAAATTTGGAGCTCGGGGGGCGGACGCCACCCCAAGCCCCCCTTACGCCCGCCACTGGTAATAATCACATTTACAAATTTGAATTGGAGGAAAATAAGAAAATCTCGTCCAAACCGCGTGAAATCATCAGCAAAAAACTGAAAATCGCGAACTGAAAACAGTAAATCACGTCCAATAAATCGCGAAATGAAAACAGCATAAATTTAAATTGGCAAAGCGAGTCCAATTCGAAGACATTTGATCGACACTCGAACGGAACTCGTTTACTTTCGATTTTAACTCGCAAATACACGATTGGCACTCATATTGCCCCATTCTGTTTGTCTGCTTCCGGGCAAAAAAAGTGTTTGTTTTATAATGAGGGTATAAAAGAGTTTTGCTATTTAAATGGGATGAAATCGTAAGAAACCCAATAAATTTCTAGTATGAGAGATCCTTAAAAAAGAATAAAAATAAAAATAAAGAACGGAACCTAACTTCATTGCTATCAGTCGAAATTCTCCAGAAATCATCAAAACCTAATTCGGTTTCCGCCAGTTCATACCTCTACCATATGAAAGGAAAAACAAGCATACAATAATGCCCACGATCAAAGAATTCCGCTTCCCCATAACTGCAAAAAGACGTAAAAAATAATAATATACAAAGTAATTAATGTAATTCAACTCCAGAATCATCACACAACCGATAATTAAAAATTCATATATGAAACAATCGAAAAACAGACGAAAACGGCCTTGAAGTAAACCTAACAAATTTCGCCGGCAGAAATTCGAAGCTTCGCTTTAGTTATTTTCCGGCGAGAAAGGGGAAAAGGTACGCCGTCGTTTCTTTTGAGAAAAGCAGCGTTCCAAATCCCGATGGGGCGGACGAGACTTTAATGCGAAGAAACAGGGGAAAAGAACAAATAGTACTATTTGGAAGGCGTTGCAACTTGCAATTTACTCCCAACATTCATAAATGATTTTTCTTTCAGCTCTATTTTACCGAATGCGGGGTTGGATTTCCGTACTTGCTACGTAGAATTGTGTGATTTTCTCTATTTTACTGAATGGGTTGTATCCTCAATACTTGTGTTATTTTTTTTTGGCTAGACCAATACTTGTGTTATTGTGTGATTTTTTTTATATATGCCAGTTTATTTTATTAATTTCTTTACTTATTATACCTTTATTAATTGGGGTTTAATTCGGGGATGGTACCTTATTGTATGATCCGAAATCATGTGACAAATTTGATGTGGGATTTTCAATGTATTTTCCTTCCTTTTTCTTTGTATGTAGTGATCTGTTTGTTAATTATATTTTTTTAAATCTTTTAGACCTTTTTATGTAGTATTTACTCATCCACTATTACATGTTAAGTACAATGAACTCATGTGTTCTACACATGTTTATATTATGCTTCGAAATAGCTTCAAATGTGCTGCAACCATCTTTTATTATATGAGATCTGTATACATATATTTTGTGAACTGTGTTGCGGACTCCTTTATCTATGCTGCTAAGCCTATCAGAGGTGTTTTTTAAATTACGTACACATGCTGTAATACTGATGATTTGATGCTATGTATTTGTTCATATGTTTTGAATTGTTGTTAGCATGGATCGACAAGCTAGATACAATATCAAAAATAAAAGATAATGAACAAGGAAAAAGAGGGATAGTGTTTGAGACTATCCAAGTTACTCTATAGCTTTGGAATAAAATGCAAACTAGTTGCAACCCATTCCTTCCACTTTGAATCCCAAAGATTTAATACAACCCAAGTTATCTCACCCTTGGATTGAGTGTTTAGCAATGTGGATTAAACACCAAGTTGAAAGCTATGTACTCTCAATGACCTTTAAACAAATATGAAGAAAATATTCAATATGCATTCAAAGGTCGGTAGCAATATTGGGGGAAGCCATATATACAGGCAAACCCTAATTACAATAATTAATAAAACTAACTAATTAATTAAGGGCTTTAATCAACTCATTACATTAAATTAAAAAAGAGCTAAAATGAAATTAAACAAGGCCATAGACTTGTTGAGGACGACGTGAGGATGCATCAAGTACGACGCAAAGCATGGAATTGTTTCACGTCGTAAATGGCAATTCAAACGTCTTTCGGGGTCTTCCGCGGGAGGAGACGGGACTACAGGTCCAACAAGCTTGAGTGTTAAATATCCACTCTCCTCGGGACCTCGACTCCCTGCAGCTTCCAAAGCATTTGGCACAAAGAAGTGAATTTGAAATTGGACGAGGTGTGGACGACGTGAAAGGCTCGGGTCGACGCTAGACCATAGGCGACGACGCTAGACAAACCCAGGTACGTCGACGTGAAACTCTTGGAGGTTGGCTAGGGTCGTCAAACAAAAGAGGGCCAACGACGAAGGAGGGACGACGCGAGAGAAGCTTGGCGTCGTAAGGAAGGCAGGCTTGCATCGTCGATGGGAGCCTTGCAATGGAGCTTCTGCCGGAGCTCTCTTTCCAGTGGAGATGATGGACGACGGCCATGGCGGAGCTCGTCGGAGTTCGGGAAGAAACGGCTGGGGTCGGACCAAGGCACGGGCGGAGGAAGCTGGAGCTCGGAGGTGGCGATTGGGGCCGTCGAAGACGAAGGCGGCAGTGGTGGGATGAAATCTGGCCGAAGATGTAGTTGTGGCGGCGAGACGGAGTTGATGATAATGAGGATGGCTCGCGATCTGGTGGGAGGCTCGCCGGTTTCCATGGTGCCGACAGGAACGGGGATTTCCAGCGGCGGCCACGGTGCTTTCACAAGAGGGCTGCCGGAGTGAACTACAACGGTGGCGGGCCTTCGTCGGAGTGGGGAGGATCGTTGACGCTGTTGCCATGATGAAGAATAGGACGGCCGGAGCTGTGTGTTTTCGCTGGAGAAGAAGACCGGAAAAGATGATGGCGACGGACGACGAGCGGGCAGGCCAGAGGTCTGGAGAAGAAGCTCTTCAAATTGGTGGGTCCCACGGAAATATTGTTGAATTTGGGCCCAGGCCAGCTTTGCTCAATTTAATTAACTCGAGCCCACTGAAATTCCGGTTCGGATAATTCATCGGGTTGGTGCGGACATCCATGTCAGCTGTCACCATTTCATGCTATTGTTATCATCAACACATGCTTCTTTCTTAGCACAGATTCAGTTATTCATTCATTGAATGCTTTCTTTTTTTGGATCCCGGGTCTGCCATACCCGTCAATATTGTATGTCTTCTTTTGTTTCGGACTTGCAATTGCCACTCCACACCTCCATATTTTCACCATTTTAAATGGCAGTTACAAATCACACCAAAGTTACTCCATTAGTTAGTATTTCACAGATACACCTTCCATTTGCATTGAATGCATTTAATTGGTATAATTGCACAGCTTTTCCTCCCGTAGCACATTGGACTCTGCATCAGAAAACGTCAGGAAATCCAGATTCTTAGGAATCAGGATAGTAACTCTATTGTTATTTTACTGTGTGTAAGATATGTATTTATTAATTTATACAGTTAGAGCACCCGAAATGGTTCCTATGCTGGACTTAAAAAGTCCAGTACATGTTGTATTCAATCGTAGCCATTACATTTCATTTTAAGGGTTGTGATTTGATAAGGGTATTATGTAATTTTATCAATATATTTATTAAATATTTGTTACACCTTTTTGCAGGTAATAACATTTCTACTGATTTGATCAATGAGTGACTTGGGTTATGGTGCAAAGTATATAATAATATAGCAAAAGAATATTTTTGTGTGAATATAGAATGTGGATTGGCTAAGAAACAAAATTTTACACACAACATAATGTTATATATTTGAAAACATAATGTTATATAGTTGGAAACAGAATGTTAAATACTTGCGAACAGAATATTACACACTTGAAGACAGAATGTTACACACTTGAGAAGAGAGTGTTATATACTTGAGAACAATATGTTAGACACTTGACAACAGAATGTTACACACTTGAGAACAGAATGTTGTATACTTGAGAAAAGAAGAATGTTACACACTTGAGAACAGAATATTACATACGTAAAAACATAATGTTATATAGCTCAGAACAGAATGTTACATACTTACAAACAGAATGTTACAAACATTTGAGAACAGAATGTTATATACTTGAGAAAAGAATGTTACACACTTGAGAATAGAATGTTACACAATGAGAATAAAATGTTATATACTTGAGAATGTTACACACTTGAGAACAGCATGTTACACACCATATGAGAACAGAATGTTACATACCCTTGCAGACATAATGTATCAACCTTACAGAAAAAATGTTTGATATCTCTGACAGAATGTCATCTTTCAGTTGTGATACATCTTTTATCACGTATCAGCCTTGAAATTTAGATTTGGATTATACTCAATTAAAATTTCATTATAAAAAATTGTGATTTTTTAAGATGCTTTGCAAAAGAAATGATTAGAGAGAAACGTTCAGAAAGAGTTGTTTGATTTCTTTGTCTGATTTCACCATATTAAATATTAAAGATAAATTACATATTTAACCATTATATTAATCTTAGCCCTTCATTCAAGTTGCCATCCAACGGTCAGAATAAACTCCAGTATATACTGGCCAGTACAGGAACAACATCGTAGATCACCCACATCCACTCTCTCTGCCACATCAGCTTTTCACTTTTTTCAACACCTTTTAATTCATTTCCAGTTAATCCCTACATCCCTTCACCAATTAATAGTACTTCCTCCGTTCTTTTTTAAATGTCACGGACCCACATTTCACGCAGTTCAATACACATTTTTAATCCTCAATAACTCAAATTGCATACAAGTAAAAATTATGAAAATTTGATATTATAAATCTATGCGATTAGACGAATCTAACAAGATCCCACTTGACTATATTTTATCTTATGTAATTACATTAAAATTTCGAATCAAAGTTACTCAATAAACAATGACAAAACCTCCAATGTGTCACTTATAAAAGAACGGATGAAGTATTTCTTTTTAATGGGACCACAATCTAATCATTTAATATCAATATTAAAATTATACAAAGCTGTTAAGAATATTCTTTCTCTCTCTAAGAAATTTGCTCTCAATGTCTGCGGATACCCAAACCCTCGCAGGTGATCCACCGGACACGGCCCCTTCGGCCTACATTTTTTCCGGAGGTAGCAAACCATCATTCCGGGATATGGTATTAGAAGAAAAGCGTGCTTTGCCGGCGCTCAGGCTGGACCAAGCGGAAGTGGAAAAAGGAGTTAAGATTGAGCTCATCAATGGAGATAGGTTAAAACTGAGGGTGACACTGGATAATCAGCTTAGGAAACAGTTGTGCTCTCCTTGGGAAGATGCCATTATCATTTCGCTTCTTGGGAACAAAGTCGGGTACCTGGCGTTGAAGGATAGGATTACCCGAATATGGAAGTTAAAAGGAGTTTTTGAAATGATTGACATTGATAAGGGTTTTTTCGTGGTGAAGTTTGAGAGATCGGTGGATCGAACTAAAGTCTTGAATGAAGGCCCATGGATGCTGTTTGACAGCTACTTAACCATCACACCATGGAAGCCACACTTCTCGACGGCTGAGAGTGAGCCATGCAAAACCATTGTCTGGGCGCGGCTGCCGGATTTGTGCCTCGAGCTCTATGATGAACACCTCATTCAAAGGGTGGCAGTGGTTATAGGAACTCCTATGAAGTTTGATGACATGACTAAGAATGTGCATCGGGGGAAGTACGTAAGGGTATGTGTGGAGATTGATCTCCGTGAACCAGTGGTTAACAGTATATTGCTTGAGGATCAATGGCAAAGAGTGCAGTATGAAGGGCTCCATCTGTTATGTCCGGCTGTCAACGGTATGGTCATGGTAGTGGAAGTTGCCCTGAGCAGAAAGCCATGCAGGCAATGGGGGAAGTGGATGGTGGTCGGAAAGTTGATGCCGGAGGAAAAGTGGGGTTACACCAAAAGGGGCCTGTTGAACCTGCGAGACTGAAGGGAGCAGGGAGTTCTGCTACTTCCTGTACATCCTTTGAAACAGAGCCAGTGGCAGGCTCTGAGGTAGCCGTTGACCTTTAAGTTGCACTAAACAAGATACGCCAGAGGAGGGGAAAATGGAGATTGAATCTGAAAATTCCCCAAAAAGAACAGGCATAGATGAAGACAAATGTGAAGGAGCTGGCTCTAAGATTCACATGCCAAGTTAAGAAATGCCGTGTCAACCTTCCGGCCGTGAATGGATAAGGTGTCGAAAAAGAAGCCAAAGGACGGCAATAGAAGGAAAGAGGTAGGGATAGCTCCGAAAAAATACAAATTGGGCCAAAAGGTTGGTGGTATGGATGCAAAGCCCACCAAACAAGGTGATCAGGGCAAGCCTCTTAGGGCCATCATTAATACAATGAGTAAAGGTAAACAGGCCCTTAAACATGGGCATGCCCTTAAAGTGGATAGGTGATGACAGCCTTTTGTGACTGTCATTTGCGTCCAATTTAGTGTCTTAATGATGATCTTTTGCTCTTAATTCCATTGATTTTTTATGAATGATCATAAAGGATTAGGAAAGATGAAAGAAGAATTAAGATTGCAAAGAAGTTGGAAAATACATGAAAAATGGCTTGAAATTCTGAGTTTTCGTTGTAAGTCTCGCACGTAGTGTTTCTATTGAACTGATCCACGTTTTGTCATGTAGAAGGAAGTCAAGCTGGAAAGCAGCAGGAAGTGGAAAGGACATAGCGAGGAAAGAAAAGGAATGGTGCGAGGACTTGTTTCCTAAGTCAGAAAGAGATTTAAGGAAAATGTGCGGATGCTGAAGTCCACGCGATGATGATTGACATCGCGAGGAAAGGAAGTCTGTGCAAGACAGAAGCTTTATCCGTTATGGCGAGAAGCAGAGTTCTTTGGAGAAACTGTGAGACCTCGCCTCATCAAGAAAGATGATTATATTTCTACTCTCGCTTTGAAGGAACTGGACAAAGCGAGAGGAGAGCTATTCTGATGCGAGCGGTTATCATCCAAGGCAGAAGCAGTTACAACAACCATCTATAAATAAGACCCTTGGGGAATCAGCTCAGCAGGCGGGAGATTGAAGAGAATAGCTCGACTTTACTCTCCAGTTCACTTTTAGAATTTAGTAGGTAGGTTAGGATTTAATTTTCTCTGCAATTTACTTTCATGTTCTTCAGATTTGTAATTTGTTTTCGTAGATCTGTAATTTCAATTTCGCAGTAGATTTCTTTAAGATTAGTTGTTAGATTAGCTAGAGGATACCCTGGGAGGAGAGTTGCTTTCGGATCGCTTGTTCATCCATCATGACGATCATCATCTAAACTCCGACTCGCTCACTCATCTTTGCATTATTCTGATAAGCAATCAGATTTCCAGGTGTATTCGTTTTTAATTCTTTGTTATTTGAGATACAAGAAGAATGATCGGTTATCAGATAGTGAATTTCTTATCTTTCTGGTTTCTATTTCCATTTCGTAATTCTGTTTCAGCAGAGTATAAACCTCAATTGCATCATTTAATCTGAATTTTGCATCATATCTTGAATTCGACTTTCGAAGATCATAACTCTTCCGTATCTTTAATGCGCCAATTGTTTGTTCCAATTACGTAAGAAATTTGGATGTTGTAACCGAGTTAGGTATGATCTGGCAGAATTATGAATTTACTCGATTTCCTTTCAATGTTATGTTTATAGAGGAGAATCATAAGGTTTAATGTTCAAGACTCTAAAAGGTTCCTGGAGACCCATGCAGTGTTAATCATCGCTTGATAATCTTTGAGAATCAATAATTTTGAGTTCATGAACTTGGATGCAAAAGATTCTATGTTCATAATTTTCTGAACAGAAATTCCAGAAGGTAGTTATGACAGTTATAAATTCTGATCATTTACTTCGAATAAGGATATTCCCTCGCTACATCCTAAAAGATGACGCGAGGAAATATCCAGATAGATCTATTATGACAAAGGCCATTCGAATACTCACGCGATGTCAATCTGACAAAGCGAGAGGATCAATCTATAACAGCAATAGACTTGATATCCATTTTATAGGATATCAAGTTATTTACTTTACTTCCTATATGTATATAACCAGTACCTATAAGTAGGAATTGAGTACCTCGCCGCATTCTTACAGAAATTATCGCGAGGCATTTAATTCTTTGTATAAACAAAATCTGGAGAACATTCTTTGAATATTAGCTCCCTCCACGCTGTACAGACATAGCGCGCGGAAAATTGGAATGTTCATAGTTTGAAACCCAAAATAGTTACTGCGAGCTATTTTGGACACTTATTTTGCAGAGTTATTTCTCAAATTCTCTTTCTTGGGAAAGTTATTTCCTAATTCTGTCTAGTTTCCAACGTATATTTTGGAAGCACCCTTTGCATTTTGATTAAGAGGATTCAGAACCCTCAACGTTTCTTTATACATATA
This sequence comes from Hygrophila difformis, assembly GCA_030278955.1. Lineage (NCBI taxonomy): Eukaryota > Viridiplantae > Streptophyta > Magnoliopsida > Lamiales > Acanthaceae > Hygrophila > Hygrophila difformis. The sequence continues at coordinate 30,508,414 of JAOANR010000005.1, read as the reverse complement.
ATACTACATATACATATAATATTTTGGGATATTTCCCAGTATATGATGAGTAATCTTACTTCATGATTACAAAATTACAATTCATATGTGCAACACGTATTACTAGTTTACACTGGTACGCTGAGAGAGATGATGATATAGGTTTACTCAATCATTATTTACTCAGGACTGATAAAGAACAAACTTGTTCTTCAGTTGGGCATTTAGTACCTGTCGTTTAAAAGGGAAAGATGTTTCAAGAACTATCTTTTGTCCTAAAAATTAGTAGAGTATCAGGAAGATTAATTTCCGGGGTTCATAGTATTAGTTAACACTATAGCTATGAGTAGGAGATTAAATATTTCTACTACAGTCTACTAATCCTGAGTCAAATCATGGATAATTGGAGCTGTTTACAGAGATTTCTTGAGCTAAATCAGTTATACAAATCTGAGTAGTCTGGATAAGTCAAGGAAGTTGAATAGCAATTTCATCTTGATATACTTACAAGACTATTATTCCTTATGAATACTTGCAGGAATTACTCTGAAGAGATAAATCTTATGAAAACATTGGATGGTAGATTTAAATATTAGCTTTCTCATTTGTTGTAGAGGACATCCAATACAGGATCATAAGATCAGTTTGATCAGAGTAATAAAAAGAACAACTTCAAGTTCAGACGAATATAGTAAGATTTAGAAGTGACCTCAAGTTGTCAAAGGCTTAATCTAAGTCTGAAAGAAAAAGATTAAGTGACAGTTCTGAAAGCTATTATCACAGAAGGAGTCTGACAGATCATTCTGTGATGACAGTATTCCATGATTTCAGAGTTTAGAATGTCATGACACTGAATCATAAGTACCTGTCTTGGGAAGTGATTAAAGACATGAAGAATTGATTGAATTGTGTAAAGGATTTTTCTATCTCAATGAACCTTCATTATGTTTTATCCAATGAAGTACGATAATCTCACCATATGCCTATTTCCTTTGATTTGGTCTGTAACACCTTAAACACATGAATAAGATCATAATGTTCTACATCATTCTAATTGCTTTCTTTACTGCATTTATAGTTTTAAGCATTTACATTTCAGTAGTATTCTTTAGTAATAATCATTACAACATTCTTAAACCAAGAGTAGAGACAGATTCTGAAGCTAATAATTCTATTAAAACACTTCTATCGTGTAACTCTCTTTTGAACGATCCCGACAATTAAAATAAATATTGCAGCTTGATACCGTGCGCTTTCGGTAGGAGAAACTAGGCAAGCTTTTTAACAGCCCTATATAGATTATAGTGTAAAGGCTGTCGGGGGGCACTGACCGAGGTTTCGCCTCAAAAGCTTCATGGCGCCGTTGCCGGGGAGGGTGTAGCGTTATGAATTTTAGAACTGTAGATATTCTTGGTTTAATTGTAATTATTTACTTTTTATTATAACGAATTCACAAATTCTTTCATTTTGTTCACAGAGAAACCTCAAACAGTTTATGAGCGAGAGAAAAACTCGATCTTCAAGACCACCTTTGCTTCCTTTTAATTGTGAACTTGAGAGAACAGCAAGGCTGATCAGAGCAAGTGCAAGAAGGAGACCGAGAGATCTTGCAGAAGGAAATCTTTCAACCATAACAAGGATGGCTAACAATGGACAGAATGACGGACCTGGGAACTTGCCAAATGGACAACCAGATAATCAGCAAAACATTCCACTTCGAGGACCTTTTCAAGCACCACAAAGAGCTGCTGCACCACAATTTATTCATCAACACTATTTTCCACCAAATTTTGCTAATCCTGTTCCGAACCCTCAAGAAGAGCAATATCAACCATGGCAACCTAATGTCGATCAATATTTGGCTGGTACGGATGAGGAGGTTGATATACCACCTGGTATATTGAACCTAGCATCTTCTAGAGCTTTCTATGGAATGAGTGCTGAAGATCCACATTTACATCTCAAGAAGTTTGTTGAACTGAGCAAGACAGTAAAGAAAGGAAGAGCTTCAAGGGAAACCATTCAGTTGGCTATGTTTCCATTCTCTTTGGATGGCTCAGCTAAAGAGTGGTATGATTCATTAAATGCTCAACAGAAGGCTACATGGACAGAATTAGTCAGGAATTTCCTACTCAAGTATTTTCCTGAAAGCAAGGTTGACGAATGGGTAGACAAGATCTCTAGTTTCAAGATGAGAAAGGGGGAATCTCTTAAGGATGCTCGGGATAGATTCTTCGACATGCTCAAGAGATGCCCACAACATGGTATAACTGAAAGAAGGTTATTGAAGATTTTCTTCACTGGACTAACTCACACTTGGCAGATGATGATCAATGCCACTGGAGGGGAACAATTGCTTCAAATGCCACTTGATAGAGCGTGGTCAACAATAGATACTATGACAGCCAGCAGGGCAGTCCTCCAGGACGATGATCCACCATCTCCTACCAGAAAAAGTCTTGTCATCCATACAGATAAAAATGAAGAGAAATTTGCAGCACTCTCCAAGCAGATTGCTGATTTACAGTTGGCTCAGAAAGCAAATCAACAGGCTCAGCATCAACAACAACAGCAACCAGTAATGGTCCTTCAACCTGCTCCAATGGAATCTGTGTATCAATGCGGAATTTGCTCAGGGCCACATCACAATGATCAGTGTCCACAAATTCAGGAAGCCCCAAAGCAAGATGAGAGCTGCAACTACACCGGATTCCAAAACAAACACCCGAATCTGAGCTATGGTAATACTCAGAACGCACAAAATGCACATCTTCTGAACCCACAACAACCAAATCAGCAGCAGTTTCGTCCTTCACAACCATTTTATCCACAACAACAGATGTACCCACAGAGACCTTTCCAGCAGGTGAACCAACAGAATAGGCCATTTGGACAGTTTGCACCAGTCCCGGTGAACTTTTCACAACAACCTTATCCTGTTGCTCAAGATAATACTTACTCTTTAAAGGTGGAAAATGCTCTGAAGGAGTTCATTGTTAAGCAGACAGAGACGAATAATCAACTGCAGGCTTCAATCAAGAATGTTGAGAATTCAGTGACAGAGATGGCCAAATTATTACAGCAGAGAGAAAAAGGAAAATTACCAAGTTCTTCTGAAACAAACCCACAATGTAAGGCAGTTACATTGAGGGGAGGAAAAGAGGTTGTTGATCCTGAATTTGAAAAGAAAAGAGATAGGTTGCTGCAGCAGAAAAAGTTCAAGGATGTTCAAACAATGGAAGAAGATGACCACCCTGAACAGAGACAGATACTTGAGGAAAAGGGTTTGGAAAAGAATGTCTCAGGATATTTCTTTCCTAAGGAAAAAGAGGGAGGTAATGATAATCCTAACTCTACAGGTAACAAAAAGGATTCACTGGATGAGCACATGCCCAGGATACCATATCCTGGGAGACTTAAAAATGATCTTCAAGAAATTAAATTTAAGAAATTTCTTGAAAAGATTAAGGCCATCGAAATATCAATCCCTTTGGTTGAATTAATTGCTGAAATGCCCACTTACGCTAAGTTTCTGAAAGAATTAATTTCAGGGAAAAGAAGTGCAGGAGAGCAGCACATGGTGGTCCTAAATCAAAACTGTAGCTTGGTTCTTCAGCAGAGGATTCCTCCAAAGCTTGAAGACCCAGGGAGTTTCACCTTACCTCTGATTATCAACAGTAAAGAAGCCGGGCGAGGACTCTGTGACTTGGGAAGCAGCATCAACGTGATGCCACTGGCTATGGCGAGACGCTTGGATTTGGGAAAGATGAGGCCGGTCAATATGACCCTCTTCTTTGCTGATCAATCGAGCACCAGACCAGAAGGGATCATTGAAGATGTTTTAGTAAAGACAGGAGGCCTTTGTTTTCCAGCTGACTTTGTCATTCTTGACATCGACGAAAATGTCAGAATTCCTATCATATTGGGAAGGCCTTTTCTGGTGACTGCGGGAGCCATGATCGATGCAAAGAATGGCATTGTGAAGCTTCATGTTGATAATCAGGAGGTCACTTTTGACATGATGAAGATGTCAACATATCCTTTTAACGCTTTTGAAACCAATGTAGCGGGGAATGAATTAGAAGATAGTAATATGGAGGGGGGAAATCTTTTTGATTACTATAATCTCTTTACTACTGATGTAACTGAGAACAATCTCACCCCACTCACAAATGCTAAAGATGCTACTTTTGCTTACTTGTGTGCGGTTAGATTCGCTGATCCTGAGACTGGTGAAATCAAGGATGGATCAGAAAGTGAGGATATGCCATCTTCAGAGCAATCTGAGGATGACATTGATAAAACAGACCCTTTTGAGGAAGGATCTGATTTAAAGATGGAAGTGCAAACTCGAAGCAGATTAACTCCATCAATAGAAAACCCACCTGAGCTTGAGCTTAAAGTATTACCAGAACATCTTAAGTATGCCTTCTTGGCAGACAAAAAGAAGCTTCCGGTAATAATTTCATCTAAATTGAGTGAAGAACAAGAGCAAGCTCTAGTAGGTACCCTTAAAAATCATATTCAGGCAATTGCTTGGACTATAGCAGATATCAAAGGCATCAGTCCACACATTTGTATGCATAGGATTCTGATGGAGGATGAATACAAACCTTCCAGACAACCACAAAGGAGGCTAAACCCACCAATGCAGGAAGTAGTTAAGAAGGAGGTAATCAAGCTACTTGATGCAGGTATAATCTATCCTATCTCTGATAGTAAATGGGTCAGTCCAACGCAAGTTGTACCCAAAAAGGGTGGGATTTGTATTGTGACAAATGAACATGGTGATGAAGTAGCAACAAGACCAGTAACTGGTTGGAGAGTTTGCATTGACTATAGAAAATTAAACACTGCCACAAGAAAAATGTAACACCCCGGTTTTTGGTCACCCAGGTCGGGATGTCACCGCCACACCTCCCTAGCAAGACACGGTTTCTCCGAGCTTGCTAAAGAGATGCAAGGCTATGGTTTTTCAGAATTTAAACATTCAAACAGCCCGTTTATATATAATTTAAAAATAGTACATTAAAGTTGCAGCGGAAAAGAATATTTACATAAGTATAATGCAGCGGAATTTAAATATAGCCAACACGGCCAGAATACGGGTTAAACAGGCCCGTTCATGCAATTTCTAGTCTAACGTATCATTTACAAATAAAGCATTTCCCCAAAATTCCCATGAATGCATATGATGATGCATATTCTTCGGCTCTGAAAGAAACAGGAAAAAAAAACGGTTTTGGTCAGCACTACGTGCTGAGTAAGTTAACACATACAAGATTATGAGGTTTCAAGCCTTTATTTAAATTTAATGAAAACATGTGCATAATTTAAATAATTCATGTAATCGCATAATATGGATTCATAAGATCATCATATAGCTTGCAACGTAATTAAATAAGTGGCCATAAATTTAACAGCACAATTTAATACAGATTTAATTTGGAATTCTCGCAACTCCTCGTTTCATATCTTTTACAGATCACCACCGCTAGGGCTCTTATGTCCGCCAGCCTTACGCCTGGGCTCTTATGTCCACAGGTATCATGGTCAATACAGATCTTTTAGTTAGAGTTAATCCGTCTGCTAGCCATACGATCACTGTTTCGCTAGGGCTCTTACGTCAACCTAGACATACACTTGGGCTCTTATGTCCCAAGCCGCAGAGAACATTGACAGTATCTAGCTTAGTCATAACCCGCAATATTTTAATCTTCTCGTTTTGTGTATCTTATTTCAAAGAATTTCTATCCGTTTCGACCTCAAAGGCTAATTCCACCGTTTTAGCAAGATTTCAAAATTTCGTTCGGTAAATCACAGTTTACTCTAAAATTCGTTAAAAATCAGATTTAATTTCAAAAATTCCAAAATTTCAGGACTGACTCCAAAACGTCGAGATCTACAACTTTCGTGTTTTAACTTTTTCAATCCGAGATACCTAAACAGGTCAAAAACACTAATTTTCACAGAAGTACTGTTCTGTCCGAATTTCATATAACTCAGTTTAAAGATTTCGAATTCTACCATAGCAATTCAACTCCAAATTTAATGAAATTTTACAGAGATCATCTTAAGACCATTATCTACAACTTTCATGTTCGGCTAAAGATCTAATTCGGCCTAGAACCATAGTCAAAAACGTCAACAAGTTCGAATCTATGTTCTGTCAAGAACTTCAAGATCTAAGTTTCAGCAGTTCGGTTTGGGGTGGATTTCGGATATCAAATCATCACGAAAATTTCTGAAATTTTACGGAGGTGTTCTTAACATATAGATCTACAACTCTTATGTTCAACGCCAAGCCTAGATCGGTCTAGATCTAAGGTAGAAATCACCAACAAGTTCGAATAAAGAATCTATCATCGTTTCAAGATTTAAATCTAAAGCAGGCTCGTTTACGATCGGTTTCGCATATCAAAACACGATGAAAAATTATGAAATTTTTACACAACCTAGATCAGAGTCTTAGGAACGTTTTTCGTGTTTCAAGTTTTCCCGTTTGAGGTCGTTTAAAGGTTCGGAAAAATTAGACAAAACTGTTGCGCCGTTAGAAATCACATGTTGACAGATTTACGAAAGATTTGATTAAGTTTCTAGATTCAAATATTTTAACTACTCCCAAAACCGTGTAAGCGTTAACTTACAGATTGTTGAGCGTCCGGGATCGTTGATTCGGAGGCGTGGCTTCCCGTCCTCCGTTTATCCTCTCCGTTTGTCGGGTTCTTTGCTCTCGATTCGGATCGGGGGTTTAGAATAGAAAAAAAATCGAATTTAGGATTCGTTTTGAATCAAGAACAGGAAAAAGAATGGACAAGAATGGTTCGTATCTTACCCCGACAATCGAAGGCTCCCAATTTTCGTCCAAGTCAGTCCCGTTGTTCGGTTTTGTGCCTCCGACGACTTCCGGATCTAGGGTTTCGAATGTATGGAAGGTTATAGGGTTTCGTAAAGGTGTACGGAGCTCCTAGAAGGTCTTATTTATAGATATCAAAGACCTAGGGCGTCCAAAATCTGACCCCAAGGGTCTTGGGTCGAGATATGTTCAACCGAAAGTCGAAAAATCCGCGTTCGGGCGAGAGATTCACGCAACACCCAAATCTGTCATGTGGCGCGCTCTTGGCGCGGTAAACCCCTTGGAGCGCGCGGCGACCGCGCCGCCCTGGCCTGGACTTCGGTCCGGGCGGGTCGTGCGATCCGTCGTGCTTTTCCGCCTCTCTTTCGGGTTTCTATCCCTCTATGCTCCCGAATTCCGATTCCCGGGGTATCTTCGGGCTCCGATTCCCTATCCTAATTTTATTCGGATCTAAATTTACATTTGGACTCGGGTTATTGAGTCCATCGGTGTTGGGTTTCCGTGTAACCATTTATTCGATTAAATTGTCTTCGGCTTCCCGGGTTCTCGGAATTTTGTTTCCTTTTTAATTTGAATTCCATTTCTCATTTCCTCTTTTAATTATTTATTTCTTTATTTATTATATTTACTTTATTTATTGTATTTGTTTTATGTTGGAAAATTTCCGGGTATTACAGTCTACCCTCCTTAAGAATCAACTTCGTCCTCGAAGTTGTGTTTCGACTTTTCTCGTGCTAAAGTCTTTTGTTTGTTTTATTATTTTGTGACTGAACTTAGAATTAAAACTTCTAAGCTGCCTACGTACCCTGTGAAGGGATCAAGCCATAACGTAGTTCAAAACAATTTGAATTTGTTTATTTATGATTTAGGATACATCTTATCGAATCGAACTCCGAAAATAAATTTTTTTACGGGGTATCACATCCTCTCCCCCTTAGGACATCAGTTATGCCCCCATAACTGCCTATTTATTATTCTCAAGAGGGTTCGGGTCAAGGTTTAAATGAGTCGTGCGTTTGAAATGGATTTGTTGTTTGGGAAACCAAACAAGATTTTTGGAATAAATAGTGTTTTAATAAAAACTTGATTTTTTTCATCGTTCCACACGAAGAAGTTTTCTAATTTGTACAAGGGTAGGAATGGCTAAGGTCGAGGATTGTTATGATTAGGCGAACGCATAGATGAATGCGATCTGGAACTAAGGCAAGATCAGTCTCTAGTTAGCTTCCTTAATTTGATGTCAAGCGTCTAAGTTATCTAGTGCAAGCAAAAGATCTAAGTTAATATTCGCCAAGATTCTAGGTTATAATTCGCCAAGATGCTAAGTTAAAATTCGCAAAGATTCTAAGTTCCTACATAAAAGAGATGCAATATGCAAATGCGAGTGATGATTTCCCCCCACAAATAATTTATGCACTATATATATATATTTTCCCATGGGGTTTAAAATAAAAATTTCTCCATGGAAATAATACTTTAAAATTTAAAATAATAGTCAAAATATTAATAATAGTTTAAAAATAATAATGGTTTAAAAATAATAGTTTAAAAATAAGAACAATAGTTTAAAAATATTCCGGGCTCTGATACCACCTTGTAACACCCCGGTTTTTGGTCACCCAGGTCGGGATGTCACCGCCACACCTCCCTAGCAAGACACGGTTTCTCCGAGCTTGCTAAAGAGATGCAAGGCTATGGTTTTTCAGAATTTAAACATTCAAACAGCCCGTTTATATATAATTTAAAAATAGTACATTAAAGTTGCAGCGGAAAAGAATATTTACATAAGTATAATGCAGCGGAATTTAAATATAGCCAACACGGCCAGAATACGGGTTAAACAGGCCCGTTCATGCAATTTCTAGTCTAACGTATCATTTACAAATAAAGCATTTCCCCAAAATTCCCATGAATGCATATGATGATGCATATTCTTCGGCTCTGAAAGAAACAGGAAAAAAAAACGGTTTTGGTCAGCACTACGTGCTGAGTAAGTTAACACATACAAGATTATGAGGTTTCAAGCCTTTATTTAAATTTAATGAAAACATGTGCATAATTTAAATAATTCATGTAATCGCATAATATGGATTCATAAGATCATCATATAGCTTGCAACGTAATTAAATAAGTGGCCATAAATTTAACAGCACAATTTAATACAGATTTAATTTGGAATTCTCGCAACTCCTCGTTTCATATCTTTTACAGATCACCACCGCTAGGGCTCTTATGTCCGCCAGCCTTACGCCTGGGCTCTTATGTCCACAGGTATCATGGTCAATACAGATCTTTTAGTTAGAGTTAATCCGTCTGCTAGCCATACGATCACTGTTTCGCTAGGGCTCTTACGTCAACCTAGACATACACTTGGGCTCTTATGTCCCAAGCCGCAGAGAACATTGACAGTATCTAGCTTAGTCATAACCCGCAATATTTTAATCTTCTCGTTTTGTGTATCTTATTTCAAAGAATTTCTATCCGTTTCGACCTCAAAGGCTAATTCCACCGTTTTAGCAAGATTTCAAAATTTCGTTCGGTAAATCACAGTTTACTCTAAAATTCGTTAAAAATCAGATTTAATTTCAAAAATTCCAAAATTTCAGGACTGACTCCAAAACGTCGAGATCTACAACTTTCGTGTTTTAACTTTTTCAATCCGAGATACCTAAACAGGTCAAAAACACTAATTTTCACAGAAGTACTGTTCTGTCCGAATTTCATATAACTCAGTTTAAAGATTTCGAATTCTACCATAGCAATTCAACTCCAAATTTAATGAAATTTTACAGAGATCATCTTAAGACCATTATCTACAACTTTCATGTTCGGCTAAAGATCTAATTCGGCCTAGAACCATAGTCAAAAACGTCAACAAGTTCGAATCTATGTTCTGTCAAGAACTTCAAGATCTAAGTTTCAGCAGTTCGGTTTGGGGTGGATTTCGGATATCAAATCATCACGAAAATTTCTGAAATTTTACGGAGGTGTTCTTAACATATAGATCTACAACTCTTATGTTCAACGCCAAGCCTAGATCGGTCTAGATCTAAGGTAGAAATCACCAACAAGATTTAAATCTAAAGCAGGCTCGTTTACGATCGGTTTCGCATATCAAAACACGATGAAAAATTATGAAATTTTTACACAACCTAGATCAGAGTCTTAGGAACGTTTTTCGTGTTTTAAGTTTTCCCGTTTGAGGTCGTTTAAAGGTTCGGAAAAATTAGACAAAACTGTTGCGCCGTTAGAAATCACATGTTGACAGATTTACGAAAGATTTGATTAAGTTTCTAGATTCAAATATTTTAACTACTCCCAAAACCGTGTAAGCGTTAACTTACAGATTGTTGAGCGTCCGGGATCGTTGATTCGGAGGCGTGGCTTCCCGTCCTCCGTTTATCCTCTCCGTTTGTCGGGTTCTTTGCTCTCGATTCGGATCGGGGGTTTAGAATAGAAAAAAAATCGAATTTAGGATTCGTTTTGAATCAAGAACAGGAAAAAGAATGGACAAGAATGGTTCGTATCTTACCCCGACAATCGAAGGCTCCCAATTTTCGTCCAAGTCAGTCCCGTTGTTCGGTTTTGTGCCTCCGACGACTTCCGGATCTAGGGTTTCGAATGTATGGAAGGTTATAGGGTTTCGTAAAGGTGTACGGAGCTCCTAGAAGGTCTTATTTATAGATATCAAAGACCTAGGGCGTCCAAAATCTGACCCCAAGGGTCTTGGGTCGAGATATGTTCAACCGAAAGTCGAAAAATCCGCGTTCGGGCGAGAGATTCACGCAACACCCAAATCTGTCATGTGGCGCGCTCTTGGCGCGGTAAACCCCTTGGAGCGCGCGGCGACCGCGCCGCCCTGGCCTGGACTTCGGTCCGGGCGGGTCGTGCGATCCGTCGTGCTTTTCCGCCTCTCTTTCGGGTTTCTATCCCTCTATGCTCCCGAATTCCGATTCCCGGGGTATCTTCGGGCTCCGATTCCCTATCCTAATTTTATTCGGATCTAAATTTACATTTGGACTCGGGTTATTGAGTCCATCGGTGTTGGGTTTCCGTGTAACCATTTATTCGATTAAATTGTCTTCGGCTTCCCGGGTTCTCGGAATTTTGTTTCCTTTTTAATTTGAATTCCATTTCTCATTTCCTCTTTTAATTATTTATTTCTTTATTTATTATATTTACTTTATTTATTGTATTTGTTTTATGTTGGAAAATTTCCGGGTATTACAGTCTACCCTCCTTAAGAATCAACTTCGTCCTCGAAGTTGTGTTTCGACTTTTCTCGTGCTAAAGTCTTTTGTTTGTTTTATTATTTTGTGACTGAACTTAGAATTAAAACTTCTAAGCTGCCTACGTACCCTGTGAAGGGATCAAGCCATAACGTAGTTCAAAACAATTTGAATTTGTTTATTTATGATTTAGGATACATCTTATCGAATCGAACTCCGAAAATAAATTTTTTTACGGGGTATCACAAAAAAGATCATTTTCCTTTACCGTTCATTGATCAAATGTTAGAAAGATTGTCAGGTAAACCATTTTACAGTTTTCTTGATGGTTATTCAGGTTATAATCAAATAGTTATTGCTAGTGAAGATCATGAGAAAACAACTTTTACATGCCCATATGGAACATTTGCTTATAGAAGAATGCCTTTTGGATTATGTAATGCTCCTGCTACATTTCAAAGATGCATGATGAGTATTTTCTCTGATTTTATTGAAAAATGCATTGAAGTGTTTATGGATGATTTTACTGTTCATGGAACTGACTTTGAAGATTCTTTAAAAAATTTGTCAAAAATTTTGCAGAGATGTGAGGACACTAACTTAGTTCTTAACTGGGAAAAGTGTCATTTTATGGTTCAAGAAGGAATTGTCCTGGGACACAAAGTATCTAGAGCAGGAATAGAAGTAGATAAGGCTAAGGTTTCTGTAATAGCAAATCTACCACCACCTAAAACAATTAAGGCAGTAAGGAGTTTTCTTGGTCATGCTGGTTTTTATAGAAGGTTTATTAAGGACTTTTCTAAGATAGCAAGACCTTTGTGTAATCTTCTTCATAAGGATGTGACATTCAGCTTTGATGAAGACTGCTTAACAGCTTTTAAGACTTTGAAGGAGAAATTAATCACTGCACCCATAGTTCAGTCTCCTGATTGGAGTCTACCTTTTGAGCTTATGTGCGATGGTAGTGAGAATGCAGTAGGAGCAGTTTTGGGGCAACACAAAGAAGGCAAACATCATGTTATCTATTATGCTAGCCATACTCTTAATGATGCCCAGATAAACTACACTACTACAGAAAAGGAAATGTATGCTGTAGTTTTTGCCTTTGATAAGTTCAGACAGTATCTTATTGGAGCTCAAACTATAGTTTACACAGATCATTCTGCATTACGATATCTTTTCTCAAAGCAAGAAGCCAAACCAAGGCTGATAAGATGGGTTTTACTTCTACAAGAATTTGACATTATTATCAAGGATAGAAAAGGAAAAGATAATGGAGTAGCAGACCACCTTTCTAGATTGGAGGAGAAAACAGAGAAAGAGGAAGTTGTAAATGATAAATTCCCAGATGAACAATTGTATGCTTTGCAGTTGCATCAATTTGATTGTCCTTGGTTTTCAGATTTTGCTAATTATCTAGCTTGCAAGATTGTCCCGAAATTTAAAGACTCTCATCAGAAGTCAAGGTTTTTCAGAGAAATTCAGAAATACTATTGGGATGACCCCTTTTTATTCAAGTTTTGTTCAGACCAGGTTATTAGGCGCTGTGTTCATGAAAAAGAAGGTTTCCAAATTGTCAGGAAGTGTCATGAGAACCCTTTGGGAGGACATCATGGTCCTGCTAGGACTGCTAGAAAAGTTCTAGATTGTGGGTTTTACTGGCCAACTATCTTTTTGGATTCCCAGAAACTTATAAAGATGTGTGATAGATGTCAAAGATGGGAAACATTTCAATGAGAGAAGAAATGCCTCAAAAAGGGATTTTAGAAGTAGAGATATTTGATGTCTGGGGAATTGATTTTATGGGACCATTTCCCCCGTCTTTTGGTAATCATTATATTCTAGTAGCTGTTGATTATGTTTCAAAGTGGGTAGAAGCAGTAGCCTTGCCCAACAATGAAGCTAAACAAGTTACTAAATTTCTACAGAAGAATATTTTTACCAGGTTTGGAGCCCCTCGTGCCATTATATCTGATGGAGGATCTCACTTTGTGAATAAGCTCTTTGAGAAATTACTAAAGCAGTATGGCATTCATCACAAGGTTGGATCACCATATCATCCTCAGACAAGTGGACAGGTGGAGGTATCTAATAAGGAAATCAAGCACATTCTACAAGCTTCTGTGAACATCACAAGAAAAGACTGGTCAAAGAAGTTAGATGATGCTTTATGGGCGTACAGAACTGCTTTTAAAACTCCTATAGGAATGTCTCCCTACAGATTAGTTTTTGGAAAAGCATGTCATCTTCCAGTTGAGTTAGAACATAGAGCATATTGGGCCATTAAAATGCTCAACATGGATTTTCAGTCAGGACAAGATAAGAGGAAGTTTGATCTGTCTAAACTAGAAGAGATGAGACTGGAAGCATATGAGAGCAGCAAGATTTATAAAGATCGAACTAAGAAAATTCATGATTTAAAAATTAAACATAAAGAATTTTCTGTTGGTCAATTGGTTTTGCTTTATAATTCTCGTTTGAAATTATTTCCAGGTAAGCTCAGATCAAGGTGGACAGGACCATTTCCTGTTGTAGCTGTCCATAACAATGGATCAGTGACAATTATGCTCAATGAAGGAGAAAAGACTGTGAATGGACACAGGCTGAAGGAATATATTGGTCAACAAGATCTAAATATCCAAACTGAATATTTGGATAATCCTTAGTTTTCTGTTTTCTTAAAAAAAAAAAAAAAAAAAAGAAAAATAAATAAAATAGGGGGGTGGATACTACCCAGGTTAACTGAGTAGTATTCCCTTTTTCTTTAGACTTATTTTTCATCTCTAATTCTTTTATTCTTTATTTTCAGGAATTCGAGAAATGAAGCCGTGATGGAATGAAGAAGGAAGAGACATGAATCTTCAAACAGGTTTTTGAGTATTAAGTGTTTGGAAAATGGAGTATGGATGGATTCTGAGGCCACGCTTCTGTAATTTTATCAAAGCGTGAGTCAAAATGAGTTACTCTTACTCACGCTTTGTAAAAGTTATGATGCGAGGTGATCAGTTCAAACTTTTATTCTGTCAAAATTTAAAATTTGTTAAGGAATAAGAGTTTGGTGTCTACGCTTTGTTGAAAAACAAAGCGAGACTATTTTACTCTGGGAATTGTACAAGAATGTTTTCTCGCTTTGTAATTAACAAAGCGAGAAAAGCATTTTTATACCTACGCAATGACAATCGACAGAGCGAGAGTCTGGGAATTTTGAACGGATAGATTTTCAAACTTCTCAAAGACCAAAATACCCTTTTCAGACTCTTCTTCTTCTCGTACACTAACCATCACGTCGTTTCAATCGCCAGTAATTATGGCAGAATTTAGTTTTTCTGCTATAAAATCTAGTCGAATCCTTCTATTCTTTCATCCCAAACATTTCCATTCTGAGAAATTATCCTAAAACTATATTCAAAAGATAGAATGGCCGCACCAGCTCCAAATGCTAGAACATCCATTCTAGACATTCCTGAAGAAATCTTGGGAGATATTCTCTCAAGGTTGGGAAGGGAAGAGATGAAGGACGTAGCCAGGTTAGCCCCAACCTGCAAAAAGTTCGCCAAAGCAGCTATGGCGCCTATAGTATGGAGGAGGGCAAATGTGGAAAGGAGGATGACTGCAGAGAGGACACTTGACTCTCATTACATCCGAATACTTCGAAGGTGCAGAGAGGCGGGTAATTTCATGCTTAAGCTAGAACCTGCGCTCTTGAGATTCTGCTATACAGGGCTCAAGGAAGCCGCCTTTGAAGTTCTTAAACCTGGAGTCGATGACAATCATCATCCCTCAATATTCATCAAGGCCTTCATTCTTTTGAGTATGGAGAGCCTTGAGGAAATTGATGAGGGATTGTATCTTCTAGGATCAATTTTTAAAGATGAAGATCACATCCGCAAGATGGAGGCGAAGATCAGCAAGCTATTCAATGAAAGCGAAGAGGAGCCTAATCCCTTCAAAGGACAGGGACATCGCGAGTACTGCGATTATTTAGCGCCACATAGTAGGGATTTAGTTAGGGAACCTCCACACTTTAACTATGGTGCCACAAACATTGATTGTTTGTGTTGTGAGGTTACTAGTTTAGTTAGGAGATTAAGAGAAAATTTTAATGAGCATGTAATTGAATCTGAGTCAGAATTAGAAACTGATTCAGATTCAAACTGATCGATTATGTAATCTCCTAATTTGTATCTAAATACTAACCCCTTTTGGTGTTGCTATATATTTACTCCTCGCTTCATTTTTATTAAAAGGAAACAACTTGATTGATCTTATCCTTTGCATTAGATTTTTATCTGTTCTTTTAAATAAATTTTTTTTAAAATAGGGTTATTTTAGGCTTAATCATTACTCCCTGCAGAGACAAGATTTATTATCTTGACCCCTGCAGTCTTTAGATAAAAATAGGCGTCTCTGTCCTTGCAGTCATTCCTCTCACTTGTCATTTCAAAAATTTTCATCAGATTTTCTTCTCTTACTCAAGAAGAAATCGCCATCCACCATTTTTTATCACTCTCAACTATTCTCATAGGCAAGATCATGGCCGAGAACAATCCGTAAGCAATCTCGTTCATCTTTTCGTTCTTTTATTCTTAGTTTTATTTTGAAAAATTTGTAGTCAGATTGCATTTCTAGACCTAGGGTTCATGTTTCTATTTTTTTTTTTTTTTAGGGAATGGTTGTAGGAAACGAAACATTAATCATTTAAGATTCCTCATAACTAAGAGCCGTTTCTTTACACTCATTAATCCAGAGAATCTTTTCTGAAATTTTTAGTTTGTAACTGATGCATTATCCTTATGAGACCTTGAAACTTCATATTAGGAATGAAACTCCCATTTCGAGTATTCTGGTTCCATTATAAAACTATTCCCCTGTGTTCCTCATTATATTATTTTCTGGAAACAGAAATGCTAGGAATACACAGCGCATTGGGACTCAAATATCCCATTTACCCACTGAGTTGTTGGGGGATATTCTTTCAAGAATCGGAAAGGATAATGTTAGAGAACTCTTCAGGATAGCAGAAGTTTCTCCAATATTTTACCAGGCAAGCAAAACCCATCTTGTATATAAGAGAGCGGACCTGGAATCGTGTATGATGTGGAGAGAGGATGTCTATCCGGACAACCAGAAAAGATTCATTCGGGAGTGTCAAAATGCAGGGAACTTCATGTTCAACATTGAACCTGCATTAAGGGCATTTGTGGAAGAAAAAGATGAGAAGAAGGCATATGAGATCCTCAAGCCAGGACTGGATGATGGGCATGAACCTACCATTCTGCTCAGAACGATGCTTCTGTTAACAAAACAAGAGGATAAGTGGATTGAAGAAGGATTAGAGTTGGTCCAAACAGTAGCTTCTGATGTTTTAGAAGTAGTGTTCATTAAAATCTATCTTTTTCATTGGTTCACTCATATTCCTCAACTTCCAAATCCTTTCCTAGGGCAACCAGAGATGAGCTACTGCAAGGATCACACCTTGCAGGTTCGAGTCTTACTACCACCACACATCAGGATAGACTGTATCCCATGTCAATTCTTTGACATGGTGAGGCAGTTTAGACTGTATTGTGGTGAAGTGTTTCCTGATGAGTTCATGTGGACCGACTCCGATGATGAGGAAATTGACAATTGGTAGTTAGAATTAGAAATTCTATATTATTATATATGATTGTAATTTCTGAATATTTTGATGTACTTTGGATCATTTGGATTTTGTGTATTGCAATTCTCCTACTTTTCTATTCTATATGATCAGTTTCTTTACTCAACTCAAAAATGAATTAAGAGATGAAACTGGAAATCAGGAAATAGGGATGGAAGAATTGGTAATCTGTAGATGAATGAGCTAAGGGTGGATTTTTGTTGGACATTAAGATGAATCTGGTGAAGAAGATTTAATCAGGCTCAATATTAAATTTAGAAGTCTTAATCCTTTTCAATGATTACCCCTCGCTTTGTTCTCAACCAATCCAGTTTTATCCAATTTACTATGTTGTTTGAGTTCATTAACTCAAATTTTGAATCAATAACCAGACTCACTGATGTGGCAGGTCTAGAATGAGTAAATACACTCTGAGTACTTTAGTACCCTATTTTTTATTCTTTAACTAGGCCAGCCCATTGCTCTATATAAGACCTATAACCTTCTTATCTTTTCAAATCATTTTCATATCTTTTCATATTCTCTCTTGAGAAGAAACCGCCATCTTTTAAGTCTTTCTTCTTCCCTTATTTGCGAAACTCTCCTACAGTAACACTCAGCTTCAGGAACAATCCTAATGGCGAGCAACAACCCGTAAGCTCTCCGTTCATTTTTCATCGCATTTCTTCCTGGTGTTTTTAAGTTGTTACATTCTGCATTATAATATCTTTACTCATACTAGGGTTTAAGTTTTTCATCCACTGTCGTTCTTCCCTAATTCTAAAACTTGTAGTATAACTTCAACTGATTCTTCTTCTTTAAAATTCGATTAAATAACAGTGAGGAGCATCTTTCTGAGTCCTCTGCTTTACACCTGACTGATCTTCCATTGGATGTCCTTGGGGAGATTCTGTCACGAGTAGGGCAGAGCAGCTTTGAAGATCTGCTCAAGTGCAAACAAATCTGTTCAACATTCACAATAGCCTCAGAACATCCTATTGTCATTCGGAGATTTAATGTACAGGATCTAGCCTTTAAAAGAATTTCCAATGAATCCTCTGGTAAAATCAACTTTCTAGATGCCTGTAGAGAGGCTGAGAATCATATTCTGAATTTGCCCAAGGCCTTGGAATTGTTTGTACAAGGGAAAGAATCTAAGGCATTTCAGATCCTGGATGAAGGAATAGCGGATAACTTTAAGATGTCCCAATATTTTAAAGCTCTATGTTGCCTAAGTAAAAGTTCTAAGGAAGAGATAGAAGCTGGATTTCGCTTAATTAGTCCAATCTTAATGGATAGATTAAACAGTTATGAATTTAGATACAATTTTCTCACCCTAGTTTCAGAATGGGAATATGTCCCAAATCCATTCTTAGGGCAGGAAAATAGAGAATTCTGTTTTGTAGAAGTTCGTGATCAAGAAACCTTCCATAAGTCATCATACTATACAGTCGATCAGGTCTGCTATCTCTGCTGTGACACAAGAAGAGCTATAGCTGACTTTAGGATGGCAGCAGGGGAGAACTTTGATAATCATAGCATTAATGAATAAGCTTTTGGAAAAAGGAGAAAGAGATTGATGTATGTGACATGCCTTCTAATTTTTAACTTTGAAACTGTCACTATATCAGATATTTTGCGCAATGTAATGTAGCCTGATTTTGATAATAAAATCTAATCTCATTGCTACATAAATGTTGAGTTTAACTTTGAATTCTGTGTTCTTTCTCCTTTTCTTTTCAGAAATGTCGAAAACCCTCAACTCTTGGAAACTCAATTACTTGATTTACCAATAGAGTTACTGGGAGACATTCTGTCAAGACTAGGAATGGAAAGCATAAAGGCACTTTTTAGAGCGTCCGAAACTTCTAAGCAATTTCTCTCAGCAAGCAGGTCATCGTTAGCTCTAAAGAGAGCTAATTTGGAAACTTGTGCTGTTTGGAGAGGAGATGCTTATCCAAGTAACCAAGTCAGATTTATTAAGAGATGCCAGGATGCAGGCAACTATATGTTTAATATTGTGCCTGCATTGATAGCCTTTGTCGAGGAAAAAAATGAGGAAAAAGCTTATGAAATTCTTAAGCCTGGTTTAGATGATAAACACAAACCAACCATTTTCATAAGATCCCTTCTACTGCTTTCCAAACAAGATCCGCAGCTGGATGAAGAAGGAATTCAATTGATCAAATCTGTAATTCAAGATCCTTTTGAACTTCTATTCTTAAAAATGAGTGTTCTCCACTGGCTCCTTTATGGTGAAAAGTTCCCAAACCCATTCCTTGATCAAGAGGAAAGGAGTTTTTGTAAGAACCACTCTATCCAAGAGCGACAGCAATTACCTTTTAATGAAAGGATGGAGTGTTTTCCTTGTGAACTTTTTGATTATGTCAAGCAGTACAGAAGAGCAAGTGGCGAACTAGGTATATTATTTGAATGGGAGCAATGGAACAATGCAGAAGAAGATCAGAATGAAGAAGAACTACTAGAATTAGAATAATCTAGAAATCAAGTGATTAATATTTTCTTTGCTTGTATCTTTTGTGTTTTTGTCTTGGGACAGAGAATTATGTGGATGATTCAAAGCTGTACATCCCTTTTTCCATTAATGAATTGCATTCTTTAGTTGTTGATTCTACTTTTGTTCTTAACTTTACTCAGCTATGAAATTGGAACTTCATCAAAGCAACCAAGGACTTCACTAGAGAAATCTGGATCGGGGGAAACTCAGATCACAGATCTTCCCTATGAGATTCTTGAAAACATTTTATCAAGATTTGCATTTGACCACCTTGAGACTGTCTTTAATTGTAAACTGGTTTGCAAAGAGCTCGAAAAAGCCACTCATCATCCTTTAGTCTTGAAAAGGGCTTCTCTTGAAGACTTTACAGCATGGGGATGGGGAACTTTTGAAGAGACACAAAGCATTTTCCTTGAAACCTGCAAAAATGCAGGAAATTGGATGTACCAGTTACATGAGGCACTGCGTTTATTCGTCAAAGACAAGAATGAACAAGCAGCGTTTGAACTTTTGAAACCTGCAATTACTGATAATCACCCCCCATCCATCTATGTAAAAGCTCTTATGCTCTTAAGTAAGGATGAAAGGGAGGAGCAAGAGAAGGGAATTTGGCTCTTTGCTCCTCTGTGCAAGAATAGACGAAGACTCAAGGATCTTCGACTTCAAGTCAGAGGGTGGATATCCAGTTATGAGGAATTCATATCACCTTTTCAAGGACAACCCAAGAAGAGACTCTGTGACCTTAGGAGTTATTATGATAACAATCATGGTCCCTCAAGGAATACTTATGGAGTTGTGTCAATTTACTGTATGAGGTGCTTAGTTTCTGAGCATTGTAATTTGTTTCAAAGATTTGGAATTGAGGCAGAGACACCTCCTCATCTGTAATTGATAGGTTGAATGTCATAAGAAACACCATGCTTTGTAGTTCCATATTTTCTGATTAACTAGATGTTTTGCTTTTGATTAATGATGTTTTGAATTCGAATTTCCTGCTATTTTCTGATTAAATTAGACTCAGTTAGCATTGAAATTTTCACATTTAGAGCAAATCTCTAAATGTGAGTATGGTGATGTCATGAATAGAATGATGAATATAAAAAGAAAAGCTGGTATTATGTTTCTTTTCTATCATTTGCACATTTAGAGTCAAGCTCTAAATGTGAGTATGGTGACACTAATTTACCAGTTGTTCTTGTTTCTCAAGGATTCATAAGATGACCTTTGAAGAACTTCAAGCTCGAAATATAGAATCGGACAAGAAAGATAAATCATTCTGGGCAAAAACGAGAACGGTCAAGATGGTAGAAACTATTCGAAGGAGTGGTGGATGGACAGCAATGCAAATTTCACCTCCAGAATTTTATATCAATCCATTTATGCTTCAACATATACCAGAAAAGGAGAAGGAATCATTGAGGATTGATTTAGAAGAAGCATTCTGGGAAAAGATGAATAGATTTTGGGATGAACAAATGATAATCCTGATCAATGATAGGCACTGGCCTAATCAAATCAGACTGGAAAGAATTTTGGAAAGGCAAAGGAAGTGCATGGCTGAGTGGACTCAGGAGTGCTACAGAATTATCAATCCGAAAGATCAGACAGGGCTGGAGCTGGATTACTTTGACCCCCAACCACTACCAAAATATGTTAAGCGACTCACCAAATACTGCTGCAAACTTAATGAAATTCGGAATGCTAGAGTCTATGATGCTCAGCAGGCACTCCCTGCATACATGCCTCCAACATTCCTGAACAAGAAGGGACCCATTGAACAGAATTTCTTAACAAATCTGGCCTTAGACAGGATTATTGATGCTCGCATCAATTTAAGGCATGATCTCGAGCCTTATTTCAAGAAAGCTAAACAGGGTCAGATGGTATGGAAAGATGTCCTGAGAATTATTCAAGAAGCCAGAAATGGCTGGATCAGGTATATGAATAAATGGTCAAAAGGGGATGATCTGAAGAGAAGTATTCTTAAACCAGGGTTGGTAAGGAAACCTAATGAGGAATTTCCTTTGGAGGAGTTTGCTGAATTGATGCCAGAACAGCAAGCATGGATTAAGGATGCAGAGAAGAGAGAAGCTGAGAGATCAGGCAAAAACAGAAAGCAGAGATCAGATGCAAAACAGACACCACAAAACATAGTAAGGAACATTTTTAGAGAATCTGTTGTTAATGAAGGACTGGAACCCATAGCGAATTTCAGAAAAGTTTCAGCTCCGTCAATAACACCAGCAGATGCAGATCTACTCATTACAGACAGACCCAATAAGATCATGAAGAGATTACCTCTAACTCTCCAACAGGAAGTTCATGGATATGTCCAGGAGAGGAAGAAAGAATTCATAGAGAAGTATGTCAGGTATGATGCTATGTGCAGAGAAAATGCATATAAGGAGCACAGACCTTACACTGATCAAACACAGGGAAGAATTCAGCAGGTAATTATTGATGATTGGGATGAATGGAATGAGAAATATTTGAATAGAAAGGGAATGAATATCATGCTGAAGGGATTAGGCAAGAATTTCTATATTAAGAAGCATGATTCAGATGAAGACAGCACAGATGATGAGCAAAGAATTGAGAAGATGAGAGTAGTTGATGAGGTTACAACTATTTTGGGAGAAAAGAACGAGGGAGATGATGAAATCCATCCGATTCTGCAAGAGAGTATGGATTGCTATTATGCAAACAGACGAAAGGCAGATCGAGAATGGGAGGAACTCATGAGAACTCAAGACAAGAAAGGTAAAAAGAAAGTATCCTCCAAAAAGAGGAAGTCACACAATCTCAGTTCAAGCACTTCAGATGAAGTACCTGTAGCTAAGAAAAGGACTGGGAAGAAGGTGGAGGCAGGCAGGCCTGAGGAAGCTAGCCGAATTCTGAAGAAGAGGAAAAATAAAGATGAGATAGCAACTAAAGAAATCCTGGATTTGACAAAAGATTTGATGGATGAAGATGTTGAGATCCTACAATCAGCTCAAGAAAAGAAAGAAGTTGTTACCTACAAAAGGAGAGGAAGGTTACCTTCTGAGCAGAAGGAAACCAACCCTGAAGAATTTAAGCAGCAAGGATCTTCTCTTGAGAATGTAGAACAATCAGGAATCATTCCTGAGAAAGAAAAGCAACAAGAAAAAGAACCTGAAAAGCCAGTTAAAAAGTTTAGGATAAAGATGAAGGCTAGAAAGCCCAAGTATGTAGCACCTGACACCAGCTCTGAAGAAGAAAAAGTTGAACCAACTCTAGGGATAGTTCCCTACACAGAGAGGTTGGAGCTCACTTCTTACACTAATTTGGAAGTGGGGGATATAGATCCAGAGGGCTGGAGAGCATGCATTGAAGAACATCAACCTGATGAACAAGGATCGACTAGACCGAGCACTGATCTCCAACTGGTTCAGATTACTGAAAAAGATGATAGAGAAGGGCAAGATGAAGATCAACAAGCTCAGGTCGACAGGGATCTTATTCAGAGTCAGATTGATTTACAAGGGTTTTCAGGAGAAAATACTGAGCAAGATATACCACCAGAACAAGCTGCAGATGAGCAAGAATTTGTAAATCAAATTGAGGAATCAGTGGCAGACATATTTCAGGAACAGACACTGGAAGATTTACAAACTTTTGAAGATATGAACTTGCATGGAACTACAGTTGGGAACATGACTTACTCTCTGGAAGGACTGATTAAAAAGTTTAGAAAATTGGCTAGAGAAGGAGGGAATGCACGCACCTCAGCAGAACAAGCAAGTGAATATGCAGCTAAACTTGAGTCAGAGTTAGAGGAAATCCAACAACAAATAAATCCTGACCAAGTAATGGAACCATCTCCATTAGCAATTCAAGCTTATGAAGAAGAAGTGCAGAGAAATGAAACTCAAGAAGCTCAGCAGAGAAAATATCTTATGGAAGACACTTTCAGCCAATGTCTCAGAACACAGACGAATGCTGAAAATCAAATGAATCAATGGCTTCTTCCACCTCAAGTCAGGGATGAAGTAGTTCAGAGAGCAATTGTAAGGATGAATGATCCTGAATGGGCCGCAGAACAGAGGAAGAGAGTAGAAGAGTACTTTGGAGTCCAAGGATTTCTAGATTCAGAACCTACTACTATTCCTCTTCTACTAAACGAACCTGTACAGGAAGATCCCACAGAGATCTTAAATCAACATAGCCTTGAAGTTACTGAGAAGGTAGATACCAGCACATCATTGATTTATGATTCAGGTATAGGCAATTCACAACATGATGACACTGATAGAGTTCAAGAAGAACATCCAGAACCTGACCATGAGCAAAACTCAGAACAAGTTCATGGAGAAAATGTGGAACCTGCTCAAGAAGGAGGCCAAACAGAAGAACAAGAAAATGAGAATGCTGGAGATGAGCAGGAAGGAGCACAAGAATCTGAGGGAAATGAATCAGATACATCTGAAGGATCATCCCCCGGAAAAGATGTCCCAGAATTGCTACCTGCGAGTTATTGGGGAAAGAATAGTCCAAAGGTGAGGTTATCAATCCCTGACAGCATTGAAAAGAGGACTGAATTTACAGAAGAAGAAATCAAGGTCAAGTTTAATGGAAGAAAGGAAGCATTGGAGAATTACTTGGGAATGTCCAAAATGATTGTTCCGGACAAAGGATTTCATCCTAAGTGGCTGGATCACAAGTGTGTCAGCTACTGGAGGAGGATCAATGAATGGGACATTTTCATGAGACACAATAACAAATGTGGTTATGTGGAACTGACCAGGGAGTTCTATGCTAACTTTGATGTTGAGGCAGAAACAACATGGATTAGAGGGAAAACAGTGCAAGTCACTGTAGAAACTCTGAATGATCTGATTCAGGCACCCTTGTTAGAACAGCCAGAAGTCAAATCCGAAGTCCTACTGAGGAAGAAAACTCAAGGAAATAAACTTGTTAATGCTAGAAAAATGGCACTGGGATTCTGTTCAACACACAGAGGAACTGAGCAGAATAAGATTCCATTGAAGAATTTGAAGCCTGAGTACTTGCCTACACTTGATTTCTACTACTCAAAGCTCAGACCTACTACAAATTTTCAAGGACCCTCAGCCGGAACTTTCGAGGGATTTGCATTGTTATGGTCAGGAAGAAAATGCAGTGCTGCACACCATGTTCTCAATGTTATTAAGTCAAGAGTTGGAGAAGATGCAGCATTGGCTTATCCGAATTTGATCAGAAGACTTTGTGAGAAACAAGGAGTCTCAATCACACCATTTTTATCAGAGATCATAAAGATAGATCCTCCCATTCCATTACCAGAAGACACTTTAAGGGGAGAGTTGACTTACCAAATGCCAGACTTAGAGGAACAAATTTCCGAAGGATCAGGATCAAAGGTGCCATCTCCTAAGACAAAAAGGGTCTATCTTCCTTCAAAATCAAGATCATATCAGTCAAAAACCTCAACAAAAAGGACAAAGACTGTAACTCCATCTCCTGCATTGAATCCTATTCCAGAAGATGACGAGTTTGAGAACACTTCTGCACCATCTCAACCTGTGAGACAGCCAATGAGGAACACAGTATCTGTGGATGAATCTCAGAATATGAGTACTTCAATCCAAAGTTTTGCACAGTCCATGGAGATGCTAGTGAAAACTATGTCAGAAGACAAGCATGTTCAGAGAGAAATGGAGCAGAAGAGGATTGAACTTGAGCATGTCAGGATTCAGACTGAGGAGAAACTCAGGAAAGAAGAGATGGAGAGGCAAGAGAAGATAAGGAAGGAAGAATGGGATAGACAGGAAAGAATGAGGAGGGAAGAAATGGAAAGATTTGAAAGGCTGAGAAGAGAAGAACTTGAAGAGAGAAGACAGGAACGAGAAAGGGATATGGAACTGAGGAGACAGGAGCAGTATAACAGCACGAGATTGGTAGACATTCTTGCCAACCTAGTCTCGGATCTAAAGAAATCTCCATCCATACCACCTAAAGATCCAGACAATGATGCAGGACTATCCTGAGATCACAGGGGAGTTCTCTGAAACCTTCTTCTTCTTTTTAATTATAGTCTCTTTTTCTTTATTTCTTTCCTGCTTCCATTAGTTCTGATATAACTTAGGATAGATTTAATAGGAAGCTGTGTCATAGTATTGAATTTCAAGCTAAAAAAAAAAAATAATGATAGTAATAATAAACTCAGGGAAGTTAATTAACTGATAAGGAATAGAAGATGAGTTTAAAAGGTGGTTCCTGTGGAGACATCTACTTTATAGATTTTCACTGCAAGCATGAGCCGCTCTTGAAAACTGTTCTTAGCTGTAAGCTCTGAGATCGATTGATGTCATTACTGGATAAGTAATTTGAAGGTTTTGTGATGATATTAACCTTAGTGATTTGCATACTATAAACAATAACTGCACAAGGTTAAGAGGATTGATTTAATCTAGTCTCTCTTGGAAGATGAGTGTGCATATCGAGTAAAAAAAAAAAAAAAAGAGAGAGAAAGAGAAAAAGAGAGCAAGGGAAATTTTAGAAACAGACGTGGTAAAATAATGTGGATATAAGTAGCTGGCACAGCTGCCCCTCTGATTTATAAGTTGAAGAACTTTAAAAAAAGCAGAATCAAGGGCAGGGGAGTTGAAGTTTCATCTGCAATGTCAGGTCATGCGACTCCTCCTAATAATGTGAAACCGAGCTATTGAAAGCCACGGAAGGCCACCCCTTGATATAAAAAAAAGAGAGAGTGTATTTCATTTCAGAATACAAGATATGCACATGAGTTGGACAGGATTGAGCGTGAGAAGAGAAATCTGACTAAGGAGCAGAACAATAATTCACATAAGTGCAAATCACTTCAGTTAATGTTTCCATGAAATCTGGTGAATTCGAAGTCAGGTATGAAGCATCAATCAGTTGAAAGAGTTGAGCTTGGGATAATTGGAAAAGAGAAGGTAGTGATCCAGTGGAGTCTTACATGAACATCTTAATCCCAGAAGCCACTAATTGGACTTATTCTTTGAAACTTTACAAGTTTCTTACCACTTGAGGACAAGTGTTTCTAAATGTGAGGATGGTGATGACAGCCTTTTGTGACTGTCATTTGCGTCCAATTTAGTGTCTTAATGATGATCTTTTGCTCTTAATTCCATTGATTTTTGATGAATGATCATAAAGGATTAGGAAAGATGAAAGAAGAATTAAGATTGCAAAGAAGTTGGAAAATACATGAAAAATGGCTTGAAATTCTGAGTTTTCGTTGTAAGTCTCGCACGTAGTGTTTCTATTGAACTGATCCACGTTTTGTCATGTAGAAGGAAGTCAAGCTGGAAAGCAGCAGGAAGTGGAAAGGACATAGCGAGGAAAGAAAAGGAATGGTGCGAGGACTTGTTTCCTAAGTCAGAAAGAGATTTAAGGAAAATGTGCGGATGCTGAAGTCCACGCGATGATGATTGACATCGCGAGGAAAGGAAGTCTGTGCAAGACAGAAGCTTTATCCGTTATGGCGAGAAGCAGAGTTCTTTGGAGAAACTGTGAGACCTCGCCTCATCAAGAAAGATGATTATATTTCTACTCTCGCTTTGAAGGAACTGGACAAAGCGAGAGGAGAGCTATTCTGATGCGAGCGGTTATCATCCAAGGCAGAAGCAGTTACAACAACCATCTATAAATAAGACCCTTGGGGAATCAGCTCAGCAGGCGGGAGATTGAAGAGAATAGCTCGACTTTACTCTCCAGTTCACTTTTAGAATTTAGTAGGTAGGTTAGGATTTAATTTTCTCTGCAATTTACTTTCATGTTCTTCAGATTTGTAATTTGTTTTCGTAGATCTGTAATTTCAATTTCGCAGTAGATTTCTTTAAGATTAGTTGTTAGATTAGCTAGAGGATACCCTGGGAGGAGAGTTGCTTTCGGATCGCTTGTTCATCCATCATGACGATCATCATCTAAACTCCGACTCGCTCGCTCATCTTTGCATTATTCTGATAAGCAATCAGATTTCCAGGTGTATTCGTTTTTAATTCTTTGTTATTTGAGATACAAGAAGAATGATCGGTTATCAGATAGTGAATTTCTTATCTTTCTGGTTTCTATTTCCATTTCGTAATTCTGTTTCAGCAGAGTATAAACCTCAATTGCATCATTTAATCTGAATTTTGCATCATATCTTGAATTCGACTTTCGAAGATCATAACTCTTCCGTATCTTTAATGCGCCAATTGTTTGTTCCAATTACGTAAGAAATTTGGATGTTGTAACCGAGTTAGGTATGATCTGGCAGAATTATGAATTTACTCGATTTCCTTTCAATGTTAAGTTTATAGAGGAGAATCATAAGGTTTAATGTTCAAGACTCTAAAAGGTTCCTGGAGACCCATGCAGTGTTAATCATCGCTTGATAATCTTTGAGAATCAATAATTTTGAGTTCATGAACTTGGATGCAAAAGATTCTATGTTCATAATTTTCTGAACAGAAATTCCAGAAGGTAGTTATGACAGTTATAAATTCTGATCATTTACTTCGAATAAGGATATTCCCTCGCTACATCCTAAAAGATGACGCGAGGAAATATCCAGATAGATCTATTATGACAAAGGCCATTCGAATACTCACGCGATGTCAATCTGACAAAGCGAGAGGATCAATCTATAACAGCAATAGACTTGATATCCATTTTATAGGATATCAAGTTATTTACTTTACTTCCTATATGTATATAACCAGTACCTATAAGTAGGAATTGAGTACCTCGCCGCATTCTTACAGAAATTATCGCGAGGCATTTAATTCTTTGTATAAACAAAATCTGGAGAACATTCTTTGAATATTAGCTCCCTCCACGCTGTACAGACATAGCGCGCGGAAAATTGGAATGTTCATAGTTTGAAACCCAAAATAGTTACTGCGAGCTATTTTGGACACTTATTTTGCAGAGTTATTTCTCAAATTCTCTTTCTTGGGAAAGTTATTTCCTAATTCTGTCTAGTTTCCAACGTATATTTTGGAAGCACCCTTTGCATTTTGATTAAGAGGATTCAGAACCCTCAACGTTTCTTTATACATATAATACTACATATACATATAATATTTTGGGATATTTCCCAGTATATGATGAGTAATCTTACTTCATGATTACAAAATTACAATTCATATGTGCAACACGTATTACTAGTTTACACTGGTACGCTGAGAGAGATGATGATATAGGTTTACTCAATCATTATTTACTCAGGACTGATAAAGAACAAACTTGTTCTTCAGTTGGGCATTTAGTACCTGTCGTTTAAAAGGGAAAGATGTTTCAAGAACTATCTTTTGTCCTAAAAATTAGTAGAGTATCAGGAAGATTAATTTCCGGGGTTCATAGTATTAGTTAACACTATAGCTATGAGTAGGAGATTAAATATTTCTACTACAGTCTACTAATCCTGAGTCAAATCATGGATAATTGGAGCTGTTTACAGAGATTTCTTGAGCTAAATCAGTTATACAAATCTGAGTAGTCTGGATAAGTCAAGGAAGTTGAATAGCAATTTCATCTTGATATACTTACAAGACTATTATTCCTTATGAATACTTGCAGGAATTACTCTGAAGAGATAAATCTTATGAAAACATTGGATGGTAGATTTAAATATTAGCTTTCTCATTTGTTGTAGAGGACATCCAATACAGGATCATAAGATCAGTTTGATCAGAGTAATAAAAAGAACAACTTCAAGTTCAGACGAATATAGTAAGATTTAGAAGTGACCTCAAGTTGTCAAAGGCTTAATCTAAGTCTGAAAGAAAAAGATTAAGTGACAGTTCTGAAAGCTATTATCACAGAAGGAGTCTGACAGATCATTCTGTGATGACAGTATTCCATGATTTCAGAGTTTAGAATGTCATGACACTGAATCATAAGTACCTGTCTTGGGAAGTGATTAAAGACATGAAGAATTGATTGAATTGTGTAAAGGATTTTTCTATCTCAATGAACCTTCATTATGTTTTATCCAATGAAGTACGATAATCTCACCATATGCCTATTTCCTTTGATTTGGTCTGTAACACCTTAAACACATGAATAAGATCATAATGTTCTACATCATTCTAATTGCTTTCTTTACTGCATTTATAGTTTTAAGCATTTACATTTCAGTAGTATTCTTTAGTAATAATCATTACAACATTCTTAAACCAAGAGTAGAGACAGATTCTGAAGCTAATAATTCTATTAAAACACTTCTATCGTGTAACTCTCTTTTGAACGATCCCGACAATTAAAATAAATATTGCAGCTTGATACCGTGCGCTTTCGGTAGGAGAAACTAGGCAAGCTTTTTAACAGCCCTATATAGATTATAGTGTAAAGGCTGTCGGGGGGCACTGACCGAGGTTTCGCCTCAAAAGCTTCAATAAGGCCCACATGGTTAAAGGAAATAACTACGAGGACGGGAACCCCTTGTTGGCAAAAAGAGCTCGACTCTCTCCGGAAAGATGCAGTGAGAACGAAGAGGCTCTTGTGCCTGACCCAGCTGTTTGCAATAGAGCAGAAATGGCTGAGAAAGTTAATCCTGAGGAAGGCAATCCTCAAACTATGGAAGAAGATAATCCGGAGGCAGAGGAACAGGGCGGTAAGACTGTTTTCAGTTGATGCTCGAGTACGTTTTTTGTGTCTATCTGCTCTTGTATACCAATTTTTTTTTTATGGATTTTACAAAGTTTAATTTTCTAGCGTGGAATGTTGGAGGCATTACGGGTGGTAATACTAGAAGGACATTGGTTGATTTATTTCGCCAATATGAGCCAGATGTAGTTTTTTTTTTTTTGAACCCCAAACTCTTTTCCTTCAAGCTCAATCTTTTCTGATGAAGGCGAATTACTCTCCAATTTGTATTCAAGAAGCGATGGGGAAGTCGGGAGGTGTTTGGGCCCTTAAGAAGAATGGGATTAATATCCATATTACAATCGTAGATGTCCGCGATTGTCTGCTGACCTTTAATCTGGAAGCTGAGAATAAAAATTGGTACGTCACTGCTATCTATGCGTCGCCTCAATACTCGGTCAGGAAAATTAATTGGGAGGATCTCATTCATATCTCCGGGATTGTGAATGGTGCTTGGGCTAATGGGAGATTGGAACCAGATATTGTACACTGATGAAGTCAGGGGAGGTCTTCATAATGTGAACCGAGCAGAAGAGTTTGGGGATATGTTGAACAACTGTGGCCTCAGTTTCATAAATACGAAGGGAGGCTTGTTCACATGGTCTAGGCCAATTGGAGATTCTAGAATATCAAAAAGATTGGACCGTGGAGTTATTAATCTGGAATGGCTCACGAGCTTCCCTTTGGATTTCATTCAAGTGCTGTCGCGGATTGGTTCGGATCATAATCCACTACTCCTCCGGTGTGGCAAAATGCCCCCGAGACAAGTTCATAAACCCTTCCGTTAGGAAGCCACATGGTCTACCATGCCGGAGTACTTACCTGCTATTGCCTCGGCTTGGGCCTGTCTGACCTCTAATATTTGCCATCAGCTGAACAATGTGAAAAGGGCTTCTGTTGAATTTACCAAGCTGCATAAAACAAATTTCAGATGGAAGAAGTTGAAAATTACTAAAAGCCTTGAGGGGATTTCTAGAACATTGGAAACAGTGGACTCCCTCCGTCTCATTTTGCTGGAACAAGAGCTCAAGAAAGATCTTGAAGACCTGTTACTTCTCGAAGAACAATATTTGCATCAACGTGCTAGAGATAACTGGGTAAGGCTTGGAGACAGAAATACCTCTTATTTCCATGCTAAGGCCAACAGTAGAAGCCATCAGAATCGTATTCATAGTCTGTATCTTCCCAATGGTAATTGGTGTGATGAGGACATCTCCATGCAAAATCATGCTAGGAATTATTTTGAAGGTCTATATGAAGAGAGGGGCACTGACAGTAGTAGTATTGAGGATTATGGGTACTCCCTACCCTCCCTGCCTCTTATTACAGTGGATAATGCCAAAAGGATGGAGAAAGAGGTCACTGAAACTGAAGTTGGGCAGGTTGTGGCGGAAAGCAATGGCTATTCGGCCCCCGGATCGGACAGATTCCCAAACATGTTCTTTAAAAAGTATTGGGAACTAATTGGGCATGGAGTGTACAGGTTTGTGAGAAAAGCTTTCGAAGAGAAGATATTTGAAAAAGAGGTAGCTTCGGCCTTCATCTTTCTTATTCCGAAAACTTATACCCCATCTTCATTTGCTCAATTCCGGCCCATCACGCTGTGTAATATGCTCTATAAGATTATTACAAAAGTGCTTGTTAACTGGATTCGGCCAGCACTCCAAGATGTTATCTCTCCTCATCAAGCGGCTTTTCTCCCGGGGAGGGGATCCATAGATAACTCTATCTTGCTTCAAGAGCTTCTATGCCATCTCTCGGGCCCTCTCCCCTGTGCCCCGACCATTGTTGTTAAGATCGACATTGCCAAGGCTTATGATAATGTCAAGTGGACTTTCCTTAAAAGCTGCCTTCAAGAACTGAATTTCCCCCCTTCAACAATTGATCTTATTATGTACTATGTGTCCTCACCCTCTTACTCTCTCTTGTGGAATGGGAAAGTGTTGGCTCCTTTCACTCCGGGGAAAGGTCTTCGTCAAAGGGATCCCATATCTCCCTACTTGTTCATAATTATCATGGAGAAGCTCTCAATAGCCATTTTGGAATGTGTTAGACAGGGCAAGTGGGAACCGATCTGTACGTATCTCTCACCTTATATTTGCGGACGACCTCATTCATGGTGCTTTGGGAGATAGAGGGAGTGTCAGAGCTATTAACCAAACACTGAAACAATTTGCTACTGCCTCAGGTTTGGAGTTGAATCCCCAGAAATCATCCATGTTTATTTCTCAATCTGTGTCTGAAAGTGAGAGAGACTAGATTGAGGATACACTTAACATCAAGAGGGTGGAGGAGCAAGGGACTTACTTGGGGTACCCTATGTTGATTGGTTGAAAAAGAATTCGGGATTTCTCCTTTGTCTTGGATAAAGTGGATAGGATGCTAGATAGCTGGAGTAGCAAATTACTTAATAAAGCGGGCCGAGTTACTTTAAGTCATGCTGTGTTGGCTTCCATTCCGGCTTACTTCATGCAATTGCATTGGTTCCCCAATGCAGTGTGCGAGGCCATAGACAGGAGGATCAACCGTTTCATTTGGAAGAATAACCAAGGCATAGGGATCCATATGGTAGCTTGGACTAAGGTGGCAGCCTCCAGGGCAGCTGGTGGCCTTGGCCTAAGGCGTGCCAAGTGGATGAATGTGGCACTTCTTGGGAAGTTATTGTGGCATGGGTGCATGAATCTGACAAGGCATGGGTCAAAATTATCAAGGATCTCCTACCGGACTGGAATTTTCCATCCCCCCTGGTGAAATCGACTAGATCTTTCATCGCCAAACTCATCAACAAACTGGTCCTAGTCCTGAATGAAGGTTTTAAATGGAGGATTGGTTGTGGGGAATCATCTATGTGGTTCTCTAACTGGTCTCATGGGAAGCAACTCGGTCCACTGCTTCCTTTTATCTCTATTCATGACGTGGATGCCCGGGTGAAGGATGTCATTGTTAATGGAGATTGGAACTGGAAAGCCCTGCACTTTTCAATTCCTCATGAGGTCTTCCAGGAGCTGTGTTCATCCCCCCCTCCCATTTTGCATCCAGCTGTCCCAGATTTATGGACGTGGAAAGAGAGCATGACAGCATGACAGGTATGTATTTGGTTAAATCAGCTTATAAACTGATTTCCAAAGATGAGAGCAGGGATGAAGGGTGGACGTGGATGTGGAAGAATATTCTGCCGGAAAAGATTTGCCTATTCCTTTGGATGATTAGTCGTGACTCCCTCCTCAGGTAAAAGAGAAATATGACCAACTCACCTTTGTGCACGGGTTGTGGTGTTGAGGAGGAAAGCTGGCATCATGGCCTCTTTTATTCTCCCTGGGTTAATCAACTTTGGAGAGCACTTCACATTGTCATCCCCTCGGACTGTGCATCTATCCCCAAGGAGGAGATTCGAGAATTCCTTCAAGGGATGTTCAAAGTTCATGGGAACATCTTTGTGGTGACACTGTGGGTGGTTTGGACGGAGAGAAATGCCCGGATTTTCATAGCAAAAAGCCAATCCATTTGGTTCCTAAAAACAGAAATTCTGAGACTCAATGAAGACATTTCTAAGGCTGGAGGTGCTGGAAGCAGCCGGCAGCGAGCAACTCGAATGGTGCATTGGAATGATATCCAAGCTCTAGACACCATATTCAATGTTGATGGTAGCCGCTTTGGCCTCCCTGGCCAGGCGGGGTATGGTTTTGTTGTGAGAAACAAGGATGGCAACTGGCTTGGTGGGGGGAGTGGTTACCTGGAAAACATTTCTACCACCCAGGCGGAGCTCCATGGTCTGGCAGCAGGGCTTGAATTCGTGGTTGTACAAGGCCACAAAAGGATATGTGTCTACTCGAATTCTCTTAATGGAATAGGCCTCGTCAACAGTGCTCCTAGGTATAATCCCTTTGCATCCCTCCTTGCTCGAATTAAAGAACTCCAGAACTCCTTTGAAGTATGTCCAATCCATCATGTCCTCCGGGAAGGCAACATGGTGGCGGACAAGCTCGCCAAGCATGGCGTCTCGATAGAGGA
This sequence comes from Hygrophila difformis, assembly GCA_030278955.1. Taxonomy (NCBI): domain Eukaryota; kingdom Viridiplantae; phylum Streptophyta; class Magnoliopsida; order Lamiales; family Acanthaceae; genus Hygrophila; species Hygrophila difformis. Next base: position 30,474,545 of record JAOANR010000005.1, on the reverse strand, counting down.
CTTCTTCACCACGTGGGCGTTCCCGCCTGTTTGTGAAGAGTGAAATGGCAGCAGACGCATCAAGACTTTGCTACTCCCGAATGTGGTGCCCCGGCTGCCTTTATATTCTGCCTCGCTTTGTATTGCTTTTCTTTGTGTGTTTTTTACTTTTGCATTCTTTGTTTTCTTCTTTCCTGGCTTCGGCTATGCAAAAAAAAATATATATTAAAATTATACAATAATTTAATTTTTATACTATTTTAATTATATACATACTTATATTTAAAAAATACAGAAAATATATATTCTTTTGAGGAACATTCGGGGAAAGTGGAAAATTTTGGAATGGTTGAATATTTTGTGGATTTTTATCATTGATATCTTGGTTGAACCAATTGTTGAAGAAAACTATTATTGTTGGCTATTGGATGGAATATATATTTTCTGGTAGAGCTGTAAATAGATGGTACTCTCTGGTAGAGCTGTAAATAGAATAAATAGTTCGTGAGTTGAGCTCGTTTCGATACGTGTTCGTTCGTTAACAGCTCGTTCGGTAAGTTAAACGAGCCGAGCTCAAACACATAATTTGGTTTGTATGTTCGTTCGTTATGTTCGCGAATAGTTCGGAATTCTTTTTTAATGAAATATATATTATAAAAATAAATATTTTATCTAGTTAATCTTTCCATTTTTCATTTTTATTATTTTCACATTTCTCTCATAAATTATACTACAATATACATTACATTTTCACATCTAATTTAATTCTAAAACAAATGAATTTATTAATAAAATAAATGATTCTTTAACTGAGCTCGACTAGGCTCGTGTTCGTTCGTTATTAGCTCGTTCGTAAGGTTAAACGAACAAAGCTCAAACATGAAAATTGGCTCGTTAAGATTTTTGGCTCGGTTCGTGTTCGTTCGTTATGCTTAACTAACAGAGCTCAAACACTTGAAGCTCGGTTCGGTTCGGCTCATTTACAACTCTACTCTCTGGCATTGTTAGGGATATAGAATACAACTAGATTTTTAAGAATATAGTTTGTAGTTTGTAATTGAAAATTGTTGAATTTGAAGTTCAATTGATAGTGTTATTTATGCATTGTGCACTTTGCATACTTCTCTATAATAATAAGATTATAATAAGATTCATGAATTTGGGGGCCATCGGGAACCAATAAAGGGGACGCCAAATATGATCCCCGGACGACGACAACTCATTCATGTTGTCGAATGATCGGCAACAATGTACATGCATAAAAAGTTATCGGATTTTGTTTCATTTATGACAGTTTTTAAAACAAAAATACTTGATTATGGATGGGGAAAAGGGAAAGTAAGGAATATGTAAGGAAGATAGTAAAGGAATGGAGGAATAATAAGGAGTATAATAAAGAAGAAAAATGGGAAGGAATGAGTAGAAAAGAAGGACCGGTTGCACAATGTACTACATAGAAACTCATCTCACTCATGAAGGAAATTGATGAGAAAATAATAGAAGATCAAATAGTAGCGACGATGAGGAAACCTTTCGGCAACAATATAGACACATAAAAGCACCGTAATTCTTTTCATTTATGATAGATTTTAAAACAATTAAACCTTATTCCGTATGAATTATGACATAATCGCTAAAATACATGACAAACATAACTGCAATGCCACATTTGGGGTTAATTATGACCAAATCAATTAAATAAATGGCACACTGTCATGCTTCGCTTAACCTGACACCACAAAATCCGTTCGCTTAACTTAACTACCACCATTATCGGTTATGTTGTCACTCTTATCCCTGTTATTGCCAAAACAATATACATTCATAATTTCATATCACACAATGAAAATTTATTCCTACATAAGTTGTACATGACTTGAGAGCTGTCATTTCTGTGATCCATTTATGCACAATTACAAATAACATTGTACACATATCATGGAATATGGTATATTAAAATAGCATATCGTGTATGGTATTTTTAAGGACGTTAACATCAGTATATATGCATCCCCAACAACATGGATCAGTCAAAATTGTACGAGAATGTGGTACATGACTCGGGGAATAAGGTATAATTTAAATTAAATATAGCATATAGTATTCTTAAGACATTCACATTTTTATGAATACAACACTGCCTGTAGAATTCACCTTCCTACTTCATCTTCAACCTCTGTATCTTATTGTCCACATACAAAGTATTGCCTCGATCATTGTAACATCCCACATCGGTTGGAGAGGGAAACGAAGCATGCCTTATAAGGGTGTGGACACCTCTCCCTTGTAGATGTGTTTTAAAGCTGTGAGAGGGGTTGGTTCAAGGTGGACAATATCTACAAGTAGTAATCATTCCTAACAAACTCATTATAGCTTCTACCTACTAACATGGGAAATGAAGTTCAATATACAAAACCATAACTCCCCAACATGATCGAATGCATCTCATCTTCCAATCTGCAAAACCCCAACAGGATTTTCTCCACCGAATTAACATTCTCTCCATTTTCCTCCATTCTGCAAACCCCTTGCTAAGTCTCTCACCGTCTCTGTCCTCATCTTACCTCACCGCGATCGGAACCCCTCAATTAATTTTCCAGTTGCCAACAAGATCTAGTCCCACGACTTATCTTTCCTCAATGCTCTATAGTTTATCGATAAACTTCCTCCCCAAGTTAACTATTCTTTCCCACCAAATTAAGGGCTTCTTGGTCATTTCCTAATATAATATATTTTCTTTGACCGGGTGTCTGCAGAATAACATATCATTTTTTTTTATAGGTCAATGTTCAAGCATGATTCTTGGGTATTGACCTTAACAAATCAGTTCAGATGAGGTATATATAGAGCTGTAAATAGAACAAACAGTTCGTGAGCTGAGCTCGTTTCGACACATGTTCGTTCGTTAGCAGTTCGTTCGATAAGTTAAACGAACCGAGCTCAAACACATAATTTGGTTTGTGTGTTCGTTCGTTAAGTTCGCGAATAGTTCAGAATTGTTTTTTAATGGAATATGTATTATAAAAAATAAATATTTTATCTAGTTGTTCTTTCCATTTTTTATTTTTATTAATTTCACATTTCTCTCATAAATTATATTACAATATACATTACATTTTCACACTTAATTTAATTCTAAAACAAATAAATTTATTAATAAATTAAATGGTTCGTTAACTGAACTCGTCTAGGCTCGTGTTCGTTCGTTATTAGCTCGTTCGTAAGGTTAAACGAACAGAGCTCAAACATGAAAATTGGCTCGTTAAGATTTTTGGCTCGGTTCGTGTTCGTTCGTTAAGCTTAACAAACAGAGCTCAAACACTTGAAGCTCGGTTCGGTTCGGCTCGTTTACAGCTCTAGGTATATATCTCCAATTCTCTCATTAATTAATTCAATTTTTTCGTAATAAATATAAAAAATAGCATTTAAAGGGTAAGTATAGAAAAAAATATAGCATGCATATATAAAAATGATAATTATTGTGTAACATTTTTGTAACCTCTAAGAGTACTACGAGAAAAGAAATAGAGGGAGTAGGGATTATTATTTGTTCACATTTGTAAAAAAATTAAATAATTTTATTAGGTATATTTAATTCAAAATTTTATGTTTTCGTTTAAAATTACAAAATTTGGGTCAATGTGACTTAAGGATATCTATATATTCGGGCCCAATATGACTTGAGGATACTCATATACGCCAAACAAAAAATTTAGAAGATTCAACTGCTACCACTCTTTTCTACTAGCAGACATAGATTAACAATAAATAAAGAAAAAAAAGAGAAAATAGAAGATTCAAATTTTTTGTAGATAAAAAAGAAATATGATGAAAGAGATACAATGAGTAATGCTGATGTAACACCCTCGTTTCCCATGTCTCGCAAACGCGGCAGAAGCCTCGAAGTCGTTTGGGAACCTGGGGCTACCGCCAAGTCCTTTAATTAAGCTCGCTTAGGCCTGTCCTTGGCTAACTTAATTAAGTGGTGTTAAGGTTATTTAAAATAAGTAAAATACTATAACATGCTTAATAAAATAACTTATTGGTTACAAAATATAATATATCAGAGCTTGCAAATTATGACGACTAAGGCTTGTCGTCCCCAAAGTAACTTGATGAAATTTTTGACAATTTCCCACACGAGTATTTTTAAGAAAATAGAATAATCCTGGTTTAATTTTATTTAATGAAACCAATTTATGAAGATGGAGTTGGGATTAGAGATATATTTATAGGTTGTCACGTTTTTATTACTCGTGTTAAGAAACTGTGCCCCCGAAAGCGCACGGTGTCAAAAATTGCAGTAATTTATAGTAAGACCGGATCGTTCACAGGTGGATGTGCGATAGAAGCAAGGCCCACGTCGTTTACTAAGATTTTCCACCCGGTTACTCGTTTCAAGCTTGTGTTTGATTTTTCACAACTACTTGACAATAAATTAAACTAGACTATGAAAGCAATTAAAGATTATCCTACAAAGCATGGTAAATTTATTCTAAGAAGCGATTAAATTCTATTCTAAGGAAGCAATAAAATTTATCTAAGAAAGCGGTTAAAATTATTCTACGAAAGCATGTAAAATTATGCTATACTACACTAGAAAACAAGTTTAAAACGTGACAGAAGGGACATGGAGAAAATAATAAAGATTGGACAAGATTCAGATGGAACACAATTAAACTTCCATTTTTAATACACAGATCTTAGCTTGGGATAGTTCGTCAGTTAGCTAACTCTCATGCTTTCTACACTATGTTCCCTTTAACAGACAGGTACTTACCGCGAGAATTTACATGCTCTTAAGACCTCAACATCTAAGATACCATAGATTAATAACTCCCCCTGCCGAGGTATGTTATTCCTCCATGGTGGATAAGCAACACCTAACACATCATTAGTTGACATGCTAAGTACTCCTATCATCCCCCTTGTCACACCCAAGGTCCAAAATTAAAACCCGAACTAATCCATAACTCTTAAACCTTACAACCGGCGGCCAACTTCTAATTCTTCCGAATGACCTCTATGAAAGCATTTAAAAGAAAGCAGTAAAGAAAACAATAAAGAAAGCATTTAAAAACCTATCACTCGGAAGTCTCAAAAGCTATCTCATTCCGTTAGTATAAAAGAGCCCCTGGTCCTGGTGACCAGATGCAGATTTAGAACTTCCCAGATATCAGTAAGCCACAGGGCTTATAACATCCGGTTAGTTATGAGATACAAACTGAGTAGAACAGACCCGTGAAGATCCATTCCGAATGTACTCATTCAAGACTCAATTTTAGGCTTTGGCGGGAAAAGATAGTAGTTGAAAGAATACACAACCATACCTTAGAAATTAACCAAGGCCTATATGTTGTTACTCTAGTATTATTTATCACATCTTATCTGAATCTAAGTGGACACTGATTTAATGCGATATATAAGATTTCCAACACATAGCGATTTTGAGAAAACAATTGATATTTGAAAATCATTCCCTAAAAAGGTACTAAACTCTCAATTAAAACACAGATCCTTTCAGTCTAGATGAGACCTAATCGCTGACTCTGCTTCTAGTTTCCCAAATCTATCCCTAGTAGAAATTGAATTAGTCATAACTGTGAAATTATCCCTTACTCAGATCCGGATTTTATAAAGTGATTTTTGTGGAAATTTATTATGCAACATCTGATTAAGATCAAGACTTCTATATCCAAGGAGAAGGATCCCCAAAATATTAAAGACCACAATATCTACATAATAATATCATGCATATATGTATATGAGAAGTAAAATAAAATACCACAAAATATATGGTGGGATTAGACAGAATTTGATACACAAAGATGGATTAGCCTTGAGATAAGAAGAATTGGCTAAAAGAGTGCCAGAAGTAACTGGGGTTATCTGGACTGCAAACATCTGCCATCCAGTTCCCACTTATTCCATATGGAATGATTTTTAGACAGTAAGAAACCTTTAGTGATAGTGATCGCTACCATCAAGAGTCCTACTATCCATGAGAGAGGAAAAACCCACATATTTTCTTACCATAGTATTATTATAACAGTGTTGATCGACACTGTCTAATATTACCAAAGCTTGAAATTCAGGTTGAAATTAAGATAAAGAGGAGAAAACTGTATCTAGTTAGGAATTGGCTGAGTGGCTAATCGTTATCCCCGCGAAGGGACCTTTTTGCCGTAGCTTCCACCAATCACTAACCAGACCATGCAAAACAACGAGTAATAATTAATACACAGAAGACGAGCTAATCGTTATCCCGGTGAAGAGACCTTTTTGCCAACATTGATCTGTGATATCTCTTATTACCCGTTCACACACACAATTAATGAGAAAAGATGAAATTAAAAGAACGTTTTTGGGTATTGTGTAAGTGTTAATCACACAATAATTTAGACACTAATGGGTTGAGATGTGTAATGGGTAAAATCAGATGTAATGGGCCTAAGCCCAATACACCCATGCAACTTACACAACTCAAGAAATAAAATATTTTTTTGGAGTTTTAAAAATAAAGGGAAGAGATCCAATTCGGTCTACTGGACAAAGTGCAAAATAGACCGAATTGACGATGCATGAGGAATGAAGCATCATCTTACCCAATTAATCCTTGCAAAGATATGAAGCATCATCCAATTCGAATTGTCGAAGCAATTCGGTCTAAACCAAATTGGACAATTCGAATTGATGAAGTCATTCCCTTACTCAAATCTGGACAAGGCATTTACTCCAAAATGAGGGTAATTCGAATTGCCAAGTCAATTCGGTCTAAACCGAATTGGCAATTCGAATTGGTAAGACAAAGAAAATAAACTAAGGCATGAGGAGATGGAATGCATACAATATGATTTACAAGGTCAATTCGATCAAAGTGAGCAATTCGGTCTAAACCGAATTGCATAGACCGAATTGCTTGTGAACCATATGAGAACAATTTTTCTATGTAATTCGGTCTCACGGGCAATTCGGTTTAGACCGAATTGTCTAGACCGAATTGCATATATATTTTTATATAAGGAATTAAACAAACATTTTGTTACCATGCAATTCCATTTTCATGGGCAATTCGGTTTTTGCCTTAAGTCGAATTGCATGCCATTTTTCACATAGTGTATTTTTGTGCTCACAAGTACAAGTTCGGTTTCCACTGTGCGGTTTATGATGGAAAAGATTTACCAAATCCTTCATTTCACATCAGTGTCACCTCACAGCCACACTAGTGAGCATTTTAAGGAAAATATCATGGTACATGTTCAGTAGGCACAAGTATGAGTCAAACTCTAATTCTACAAACAAGAAGTTCAAAGATTAAAGAACCTAAAACACTTGAAAATCTAAGAACTACATGCATAAAAAACAAGAACACTTACATTATCTAAGGCAACAATAAACTGAAATATAAAGAACAAGAATAGTAAAATAAAGCATTAAAACTAATCCTAACAAACCCTAAAATATCAAAAACCTAAGAACACTCATTTGAATCTCTAAGCCATGAAAACATACCAAGACCCACTAAACATGCATTTATTGAGATTGTAAGTCAACTAGAAGAGCATAAATGCAACCTAGTTGAAACAAACAAACATTCTTCATTTATTCCTAAGGAAAGCATTAAAGGAGTGCCAAAAACATGAAAATAAAAACCCATTTCTGGATTTTCTCTTGTATTAGCACTTGAAAGCAAATAAATAACCCAAAACCATCATTGACTTGATGGTAGGGTTTATTCTAACTACAAAGCATGTAAAATGTATGGAAATGGCTACTCTAAGGGTGGTAACAAGTTGTTACAAACTAAACTAAGATAAAAATATTTAGAACTAAACTACTTGCATGAAAATAAACTACCTAACTACCTACCTAACCCTTAAGGGGTGAAGAACTCTCTGCCTCCTTCTTTTTGTCCCCAAGCCGAATCTGTGTAAAGTGAAAGAATGTCTTCATGTGTTGAGGAAGGTCAGCTTTTATACTTCTTACTCGAAACCCTAGGCCATCAGGGTCCATCAACAGTGTCATGCATTTCCCACGTGCTCCACAGCTTCATTTGGATTCAATTTTGAATGCAATTCGGTCTCCTCATGCAATTCGGTTTAGACCGAATTAGTGCAATTCGAATTGCATGAGGTCTTCCTTCTTGATCTTTAGCTGGGATGTGGTCTTCAACATCAATTCGGTCTATGTGTAAACCGAATTGGCCTTTTCGAATTGATAATGGATCCTGCTTTTCTTGTTTTAAGGCAATTCGATCTATGCGAGTAATTCGGTCCAGACCGAATTGCATAGATCGAATTGCATCTCTTCTTTTCTGCTCTGGCTTTTCCTCTTCAGAGCCCAATTCAGTCTATAGTTCAATTTGGTCTAGACCGAATTGGGCATTTGCATCTCCCTTCAACACTTAACCAGTTTTTCTTCTTCTTCTTCTCTTTAGCAATTCGGTCTAATGAGCAATTCGGTTTAGACCAAATTGATTTCGAACACTTAGCCAAAAATTCAGTTTGTGAGATTTTCATTCTTTTTCCCATCTTTTTGATTTTTGTGGGCTATTTTATTCTTTTGCCCATCTTTTCATTCCTTTTCTTTTCTTTTTCTTTTTTTTCATGTTTTTGGATTTTTTCTAACACAAATGCAAATAGAATTGCATATTTTTGTGTTTTTCGTTACCAGCTTATTATTCTTACAAACTTGCATTAATCTGTCGAATTCAACTGCTTTCTTATTAAAATAAGATGGGAATACGATCAAAATGTCCGTCTCAGACACGGAAATGGATTGGAAATAATGGACAATTTTGGCCATTATCAACATCCTCACATTTAATACTGATCGTCCCTGAGCAGTCAGAGTCAGTGCTCCTAAGAGCATGGACTCTGCACATTCAATCCATTTGCGTGGCTTCAAAAATTTCATTCTTTTATATTGGGATTAGACAATCAAAATTACAAGTATTAAA
>JAOANR010000005.1:30390605-30465107 GCA_030278955.1 Hygrophila difformis | reverse complement strand
TCGACCAAGGGCAAACTTGAAGGAGGAGCCTTCAAGGGATTGAAGCAAGGTCGGGGAGATCTTCACCAAGACAGGGGGAGTGTCTTGGTTTGACAATTCAGTCCGCTTGGTGATTGGAGTTGGGCGGAACAAATCACTATTGTTTAGATCGAGGATCAAGTCAAAACAATTAGTGATACTCCTGGATTAGTATCCCCCAGACGTAGGCTTGTGCCGAACTGGGTCAACAAACCTTAAGTTTTTTATTCTTACAGTTTATTTACTTTCCGCTGCTTAATATCTTAAACTGTTTAACGTGTTCACGAAAGTTGTTTGAACTAGTTTTCAGGACTACTTAATTGGTTATCCACGCAAACGGACCTAACACTACTTTTACTAATTAATCAAATATCCGTTAATAAAATTAGAGAAACAAAACCATGCTGCTATAAGAGCTGATGAAGATCTGCGATCAAATATGATTATGAACTAAATGCGATTGAGGGACTGAATTGCGAAGACTTTACATTCAATATTTAGACCATTACTCGCATTTGATTGTGTAAGAATATAATTACAATATCAAAGATGTAACAAATGAAGGTAATATGGTTCTTACGGTGAAGAGAGCAAGATTGTTTGTAAACTGATTAGAAGAACATGTATAATTTAAAGAATTTTTTATTTTTTTTTTCTAAACAGTCTATATGGACTAAGAAAAGGGTGATGGAAATCCATGTCACACCAATTAAAAAGGGATATGTAGTTTAAAGAATTGGTTCAAAAATTGATACCATTGAATTTTTTAAGAATATACTAATATATACCATATATTTTGAAAAAAAAATTATTTTCTCAAGTTTTTTTGATATACCATGTCCATGGAATAATAGGGATTTGAACTCTCAATTTTTCTTTTTTTTTACTGAACAGCATATACAGGTTAGGAAATAGGTGGTGGGAGCCCATGTTATACAAATTATAATGAAATAAAAGGAGGAATTAGGCCAGATGGAGAATCCAACCCCCAACCTATGAGTCAGGGGACTTGATCAATAGGCCAAACCCCTCTCCCCTTTTAATTCTCAATTAAAATTGAACTAATAAATTGCTTAGTTCATCAAATAATTGACGAACCCTGATAATATCCATCAGCTGCAAGGTTTTCGCTGGAATCAATTATTCAATTTTATTCTTTATTTTCCATTTTCTTGAACATGGCGATGCATGAATATAATTAATAATGGCATGTTGTATGGAATAAGGCTTCAATTTACAGATTTCACACCAAAACTACATAAATTATCCCAAACCCAATAAAACACGTTATTTAGGAATTGTGTTCTTATCCGTCCAATATGTCTATTTAAACAATTATTGGTAGTTCAAAAGTCCTCATTAATCACGAAACTCATTTTCTTTTCTTTCTTTTCTTTTATTTTTATTTTTATTTGTTTTTTTTCTTTTGATTCTAATAATGGCAAAGCTTGTATATTCGAAGTTAGGGCCGGGATGACATTTGAAAAAGGAGCTTAATTACATCGTGAATTCGAACTTCAAAGGGCGGGAGAGGGAGGGATGTTATAATTAAATTTGATAAACCAAATCAGAATTTTTTTTGGAATTATTTTAATAAAATAATAGTACATAATAATTATGGTTTTAAATTAATTATACCTTTCCACCAATCATCATATATATATTTGTTTGTTTTGAGACAATAATAAATATTACATCATTTGAATATTTTGTTCATGTAATTAATTAATGAGGTTGTTTGGATGTGAGTAGATTGGAGAGCATATTGAATTGTAACATATTTGACCAATAGATATGCTAATGTATATTGTTCAATAAGTAGCTAGGGGTGAATCGGTACGGCCATACCGAAACTTTTCACTCATACCGTTACCATACCGTAAATATCGGTATATGAAAAATGAATACCATTACCATAAATTCGGGATACCAATATTCGGTATACCGAAACATTCGGCATAAAATTTCGGTATTATCGATATGCCAATATAAATTTTTCATAATAATGAACGAAAATTTTCATATAATAGTTTTAACTTAATTGCATAAAAATAATTTTCAAAATAATGTGATTCACAAAAAACATCAATAGGGTTTCAAATAAACTTTAGAAGTTATTCATAATCTCTTCTAGTATAAATAAAATCAACCACGCACTTGTTCCTTCTTTTGGATCTGCGAAAGTTTTAAAAAAAATAATTAGCAATATATTAATATAATGTGACATTTATTTATTTATATATGCTCTTGATTAAAAATATAATTTGCGTTTAGTAATTTATATGGAATGTAATATAATTTTATTTTATAATATGTAATTATAATATATATATATATATCAGTATATCGGTATTTTGATATATCGGTATTTTCGATATACCGAATATCTTATATTTTGATACCGATATTATACCAAAAAATTTGGCACGGCACTATACCGTAACAAAAATTTCAGTATACCATAAATTTCGGCATTGTCGGCATTTTTCGGTATGGTACTATCGGTATACCGAATTTTTGGCGAAATTGTCCAGCCCTAAAGTAGCAGATTGTAAAAGCTTATTGGGCTGAATCTGCTGAAATGTGATTTGCTACATTTTCAAGCAAATTGGAAAACATATTACTTAAATGCTATTTTTACATACTAAATATGGTACCTGCTGATTTTTATATGTTAATATACCAAACAACTTTAATCTAATATGCTATTACTATATGCTGGTCAAATATACTACTCATTTGTGCTCATTAAATATGCTAGTCAAATCTACTATATGTCATATGTTAATTCCCAAACAAGCCCATTAATATACTGCATAAACATACTAAACCATTGTAATACTCGAGAATTTTGCAACATAAATAAATAAATAAATAAATAAACAATAAATAAATATAATAAATAAATAAATATGATAAATAGATAAAGAATCATAAGAGATGAGAAATGAAATTTAAATTAAAAAGGAATTAAAATTTCGAGAACCCGGGAAGCCGAAGACAATTTAATCAAATAAATGGTTACACATGAACCCAACACCGATGGACTCAATAACTCGAGTCCAAATGTAAATTTAGACCCGAATAAAATGTCGATAGGAAATAGGAGCCCGAAGATACCCCGGAAATCGGACTCCGAGAGCATAGAGGGATAGAAGTCCGAAAGAGAGGAGGAAACGCGCGACGGATCGCACGACCCGCCCGGATCGGAGTCCAGGCGTGAATGGCGCGCTGGCCGCGCGCTGGTTGGCCTAAGGGCGCGCCAACCCCATGCCAACTGGCAGAAACGCCCCGTGCGAGATTCTGTCGCCCGAATCCGTATTTTTCGGCTTTGGTTGCATTCCTTTCGGCGCAAGACTCTTAGCGGCAGACCTTGAACGTCCCCTAGGCCTTGTTTCCCTATAAATAACCCTCCCGAGTAACCCTAAACACTGTTCAACTCTTCATACTCTCCATACGTTCGAAAACCCTAATCCCGGAGTCGTCGGAGGCACCAAAACCGAGCAAGGAACTGTCTTGGACGAAAATTTGTGAAGCTACAATGTCGTGGTAAGTTCTGGTCCAAATTCTTTTCCATTGTGATTCGAAAACGAATTCTAACTTAATTTCTTTCCTTTCTACACCCCGAATCGGATCGAGAACGAAGAACCCGACGGACCGAAGAGATAAACGGTGGACTGGAAGCCACGCCTCCAAATCGACGTTCCCGGACGACTGTAAATCTGTAAGTTAATGCTTACATGGTTTGGGAGGATTTAAAATACTTTCGATCTAAAGATTTAACCAATGATTTAAAAATCTGTCAACATGAAATCTTTAACGGCGCAGCGTTTTTGCACGAATTTTTAGAACCCTTAAAACTGTCCAAACGAGAAAACTTAAAACACAAAAAATGTTCCTAAGACATAGATCCATCTCCAGTAAAAATTTCATAATTTTTCATCATGTTTTGATATCCAAAAACGACTGCAAACAAACCTGCCTTCGACTTAGATCTTAAAACGGTGATAGATTCTTTATCCGAATTTGAGGTTGATTTTTACCTTAGATCTAGACCGATTTAGGATTGTAGCTAAACATAAGAATTGTAGATCTATACGTTAAGAACATCTCCGTAAATTTTTGGAATTTTTCGTTGAGGTTTGATATCAGAATTCGACTCCAAACCGAACTGTTCTAAATTTAGATCTTGAAATCTTGACAGATTCTTGGCCCGAACTTGTTGGAATTTTTGACAATAGATATAGGGTGAATTAGATCTTTTGTTGAATATGAAACTTGTAGATATATGTCTTAAGCATCTCCCTGTAAAATTCCATCAAGTTTGGAGTTGGTTTGCTATGGTAGATCTCGAAATTTAGGAACTGCTGTCGTAGAGATTCGGACAGATTTGTAACCTGTTAGAAATCGACGTTTTTCACTTACTTCTGTATCTCGGATCGAAAAAATTAAAACATGAAACTTGTTCATCTTTGTGTTTTCGAGTCACCGGTCAAATTTCAGAATTTTTGGACTTAAATTCGATATTTAATGAATTTTGAAGTGAACTGTGGTTGACCGAGTCAAATCTTGAAAATCTTGTTAAACGGTGAAACTAGCTTTTAAGGTTTAAACGATTGAGAATTTGTTTGAAATAAAATACACATGAAATATAATGCTTGCCGAAAGGCAATTGAGATATACTGCTTGCCGAAAGGCAATTGAAATATAGTGCTTGCCGAAAGGCAATTGAGATATACTGCTTGCCGAAAGGCAATTGAAATATAATGCTTGCCGAAAGGCAATTGAAATATAATGCTTGCCGAAAGGCAATTGAGACATACTGCTTGCCGAAAGACAATTGATATATAAAGCTTGCCGAGAGGCAATTGATAAATAAAGCTTGTCGAGTAGCAATTGAAATATGAACATGAGACTTGAGACATGAACCTAGAAGACTCGAAAATTGTTCCTTTTGGATTATGCTTTCAAATTATGTCCTACAATTATATTGCTTTGCAAGTTATATTTATGGTCTTATGAAATCTCTGTCTTTTAAAGTATGCAAATAAATTGTTATTAGATAAGTGAATTAAATTATGGGTGTCATGCACATGTTTTCTTTAAATTTAATTAAAGGCTTTGAAACCCCATAATCATGTATGTGTTAACTTACTCAACAAGTTTTTGCTGACCAAACCATATTGTTTCCCTTTTCTTTCAGAGCTGAAGAATATGCATCATCATATGCATACATGGGAATTTTGGGGAACACTTTATTATTAAATTTTGCTTTAGACTAGAACTTGCATGAACGGGCCTGTTTAACCCGTGATTAGGCCATGTTGGCCCTATTTTTAAATACCGCTGCATTATATACGTAGATATTATTTTCCGCTGCAATTGTAATGACATTATTTTTAAATTATATATGAATGGGCTGTTTGAATGTTTTAAATTCTGAAAAACCATAGCCTTGCATCTCTTTAGTGAGCTAGGAGAAACCGTGTCTTGCTAGGGAGGTGTGGCGGTGACACCCCGACCTGGGTGACCAAAAACCGGGGTGTTACAGAGTGGTATCAGAGCCCAAACTATTTTAAATCTATTTATTTTAAAGGAAATATCTGATACCAGAGTGGTATCAGAGCCCGGACTATTTTTAAACTATTATTATTATTATTATTATTATTATTATTATTATTATTATTATTATTATTATTATTATTATTATTATTTTTAAACTATTATTTTTAAACCATTATTATTTTTAGATTATTATAATTATAGCAGAGCCCAAATTATTATTTTTGAAATTTCCTAGCCCCAATATTTTTGAGCCCACATGTTCATTATTTATGACCCAATATAGATGTCCATGGATTTTAATTATTATTTTAAAGCATTTGTTCCATGGAATAAATTCTTATTTTTAAAACCCATGAAAACTTGAAAATATATATATATATATATATATTGTGCATTTATTTTTGGGGGGATCATCATGTGCATGTGCATATTGCATTTTCTATACCTTAGATAACCTAGAAGCGAAGTTGTTCTAACTTAGATCTCTTGCTACACCTAGATAACTTAGACGCTTGACATCAAATTAGGAACGCTAACTAGAGACTGATCTTGCCTTAGTTCTAGATCGCGTTCATCTAAGCGCACACCTACGAATCTCGGCCTTAGCCATTCCTACCCTTGTACGAATTAGAAAATTTCCTTATGTGGAATAATAAACATCAAGTTTTTATTAAAACACTCTCCATTCCAAAAATCTTGTTTGGATTTCCAAACAAAAAATCCGAAAATTCGAAATTCGAAATTTGAAACTCACGATGCTCTAAACGTGGCCTTATGGGCGCGCGTTTAACACTTGATCTCATATACGATTTAGCAAATTTCTTGTTCAAGAGATCTATCTAAACTCTGATAAACTAATCTATATACGTTATAACAGAAAATGGCACCTAGGAGAAACCCGAGGAAGGTAACTCCAAATGGCACTGACGCTAACCTCCCCAACGTGGCCAATAATAATGAGACCCCTCAAAACCTAGGAGAACGAGTACCTCCTGCACCCAACAACATGGAAGAACGTCTAAGGACTATGTAGGAAGTCCTTTTAGCACTAGGAAATGCCGAGGTGCATATGGCAAAAACAACAGTACCTCCGCCAGTAGCCCGAGTCAACTACTTGGCGTTAGTAAACCCCTACAACCCACCCCATTATGACGGCCAAGAGGATCCGGACAAGTTGGAAGGGTGGATCCGTACATTTGATAAGCTCTTGGATGCTATCAAATGCCCTGAGGAGGAGAAGATACGTGTAGCGACCTACCACTTAGGAGGCGAAGCCGATGAGTGGTGGCAAAATCTTCAAGCGAATTCAGAGGAAGACGAAGAAGCCTACACCTGGGAAGAACTTAAGGAAGCCTTGAGGGAAAGATTCTACCCACTGAGCACCAAGACTGCGAAGTACGAGGAATTCATCAACTTAAAGCAAGGTGCGCAAATGGTGCAAGAATACTACACCAAATTCAAGGAGCTAGTACGATTTGCTACGAGGCTAGTGCCAACCGACTCTGACAAGGCTCAGAAATTCGAGATGGGCCTGAACCTTAGTATCCGGGAGATACTTGCAGTAGGACAATTCACGAACCTGCAGACAGTTTATGCTCGTGCGGTAGCAGTTGCACAAGTTCAAGGACTGAAACGGAAACCGGTAGATGAGGCTAACCAAGGACCACGAGGAGAATACAAGGTGGATAAGGACCATTTCTATGGAGACTCGAACGGACAACATCAAAATGACAATGGAGAGGAAAAGGGGATAGTCTTCAACCATGGTGACTATGCGCCACCATGTCCAAAGTGTGGTAAACCGCATTATGCGAGAGGATGCCCTCAGCCTGGAGCATGCCTTCGATGTGGTCGACATGGTCATCGGCTGCATAATTGCCGGACACGGAAAGAGAACATCGACAAGAGAGAGGACGTGACTACTCGACCCAAGCAACCACGAAACCCAGACGGTCAAAATGGCGACAACCAAGGGCACCGACACCCTCAGAATAAAGACCAAAACCCGAAACCTCTTGAGGGTACTGAATAGGCAGTTATGGGGACATAACGCTACAAGAAAATCGCCCGCAGGCGACGACATGGGGTGAGTAAAAAAATATTTCTCGCCCCCAGGCGAGGAAATGGGTGACGACATAATAATGTCGTCGCTTGCAGAAAAGGTTATTTATGAATTGATTTTTTTTGCTACACTAGCGAGGCATTAGGCGAGGAATATGTAATCCTCACCCCGTGAGCGAGGAATTGGGCGACCAAACCGAATGTTATCGCCTTGTCCTGAAATCAATTGAATTATATAATAAGCCCTAGCCCGCCAAATCCCATAAGCCAAACTACAATCCTCCCTCCCCTCCCCTCCCCTCCAAACGGCGAACCATTCGCAGACCCACTCTCCAGGCGGCGTCCAGAGGCAGCACTAGCAATCGGCAATGGACGGTGACAGGCGAAATTCCGGCGTGTGTTCCCCGAGACGGCACATTCAGGTAACGCCTTGGCTTCATCCATGTGCCTGCTTTGGTTCCGAACGCCATGGTCGTGGTTATTGTAGGGATTTCATTAGGGCTTTTCTGGTTTTTGGTGTTTGGATTTCTTCGTTTTGATGTTTTTTCTGATGGTAGTTATTGATCAAAGTTTTGAACTATATCATTGTCTGTTTCTGTAGAAAAAAATTGGCAAATGCGGCTCTTGGGTTTCTTCGTTAGGGTTTGTCTGCTTTTGAACTATATCATTGTTATTCCAAACTATATCATTGTTTCGAACTATATCATTGGATTTCTTCGTTAGGGCTTGTCTGATTTTCTGTATTTTGTTTGCGTTGGAACATTCACATTTTTGATTGGGTTGTCTGTTTGGTATGTTTTTGGGAATTCTGGATGTGGTGTTTGATTTATGAATAAATTGGTGGATTTTGGTGTATTTGGTGTAATTCCTCTCATGTAGTTGATCTCGATTTAACTGTGTATTCCTGACATTCCACAATCTCTTGGTAAGTTAATTATAATTTCAGAATTAAGCATCAATCCATTGTCACTGTTGCGTTTTGGTATCTGAAATGTGTGTATTTTGTAATAGCTAATGTGAAAATCATATGGGAAAGCAGTTCTGAATGTAATGTAGACCATTTATGATGTGTTTTATTTATTGCTTGCTTTGAAGAGAAGATTCCTGATGGGGATAAAGTCATAAAACCGAGGGCAGAGTTATAGCTAGGGATAATGGTTTGTTGGGTATTTCTACCGATGTTTGCTACGAATATTTATTTTTGTGCTATCCAATCCCTTGCCTCGCTATATGGTTGCTGCTGCACAAACCAATAAAACCTCACCTATTATATTAATGCTTTGAATGATAATAATTATAAAAATACCTCCTTCTTACTTTACAAACCTCTTCCAATTGATCTATGGCAGAATTAAGTTCTATTTTCATGCCATAATCATGAAGGATTAGTTTGCTTGTGCTGTGAGTTTAGTTTTTGTCCTTGTGTAAATGAACCAGGTTCAGTATAATTCCAGTCCAATAGCTCTACTTGGGTGTGGTTTGAACAAGTTATAAGTTTGAGCTTATTTTGAGAAGTCAAATGAGCTTTTAAGTGAGTTTACTGAACTTGAATTAATGTGTAATATATTTTTATTTGGTTTAACCTTAACTCACATTCAAAAAGATTTATTATTGTGGTTTGTGTATGATACGGGGTAAAATAATGAATCTTAGTCCGTGTACCCTATATTATTAAAGTAGCTAAAAATCCTATTTCTATTCCTATTCCTATTCCTAGAGTGACTTTAACAAGCAGGTTCTACAATTAGTGATACTTAAATTAATTAACTGGCTTGGTCTATGACAAATTATCATTGCCTGAAGTTTCTACTTGCTGGTACTGAATTTTTTTTCAACGGAACTTGAACTTTTGTACATAATACAGGCTGCAGCTGGTCAGTGCCCAAAAAGGCTTTCGTAAATTCAAGTTTTCGATGTATGCTGAATGTTTTGTATTAGTGATTTCTGAATCAGCATCATTTATATTGAAATGCCATTAATAATTAGCTATCTTCCTAATTAGTTTTACTTTTGCCAATTCCTTTAATTAATCTTCTTGAAGACTTTCTTTGCTTTCGCACCTCTATGTGGTATAAGGCAAAAGCACTTCTACAGGCAACTATATATATACTGGGTGACGTATTTCTCAAACCCTCGAAATTGAACGCAGAACTTAGAGGCTTTGTATCGGTTGATTATCTTCCTATCAAAGCTGGTTTCCTTGGTACTATAACCTTCATTGGTACTATAACCTTGAAGGTACATGTGCTTGTGCAAGTTGCTTGTTGCTTTGTAAGTTTTTGCATTCATGATTAATTCTAAGGATACTATGAGCTAACAGGTGTGCGAATTTGTATCAGACGAGCAGTTTGAGGTTGAATTACTTGATGTGTCCGATAATGGAGTGGAGACTGTAACGTTGGAAGAATACATATGAGTTCGTGATAACAGCCATGGAGATGAATCGAAGGACGAGGAAGTCTTAGCTGATCCTGAAACTAGTGATAGTGATTATGGTTTATTCAATTACACTTTCCTACTTATATCACTGCATTAGAATAATACCCCCAGAATTTGATATCTGTGATTTATTTTATGTGAATAATGTATGCATGCTTTTACATATTGTCATATCTATTGTAATTTACTATCCATTTGTGTATTTGATTTCCTTATTGTTTACTATACAGATGGATCGAGGTAGAGGTCGAGGCCGAGGTCGGGTATGTTATGTGTTCCGTATACCTGGTAGAGCTAAGGATGTCACCAAGACAACAAAGCTTCTACCCTGATTATGCATTTCACATTATGGCTTGTGCAAAATCTAATCACACAATTGTTAAATTTATATCATCAAACAATGTCTCTAATCTCAGTGGTCCATACAGCAACCTTATTCAATAATGCTTTTATATAAATTCTTTGTTGAACTGTGTCAGTTAGATGTCTTGTTCCATTTGTATTAGCCGATGGTTGTGATTCTTTTTCAATCCTTAGTACTGAATTGTGGCAGTTATGAATAGTAGCAGATGTTTGTTTTGTTTGTTTGTGTTAGTCACTCGTCTATTTGTATTTCATCTTCCACAGTTTCATTATACTCACCTATTATGAGCAATTTGCTATTGCAACCAATATGTTAATCCATAAGTCTTGTTAAATTTTCATTGCAGGTTCTCAATCGTAATAGAATGGAATATGATGGATATGATTCAGTAAACATTAAGGAGCAAACACTATCAAATGATGGCAAGCATCTTTTCTTTTTCTTCATCCTAAACAATAAACCAATGCACATAAAATTTCCTTTACTGAATGTACAAGAACTTTTAGAAAGCAGTTGAACATATCATTTTTCAGATATTTTTCACGGTGCAGAGAAGATGGTTGGATGGGCCTTAATTCACCATTTGTCGCTGGTGAGTGAAGCTGAACTAGATGCTAGGCTTGTTTTGTCAAAAAGAGAGGTACTTATGAACACCAAATTGATTGTGATAAAGGGTAAATAAAAATTTGTTGCTAATTGGAATTAATTCGGTTTGGCCCTATTGTTACAGCATTCAATATGGTATTGAGATTCTAAATGCTATACAGAATGAATCCAAGAACTTAAAAGAAGTCTTTAAAGGTGATGCTTCACTACTATTTGAAATTAAAGCAAACAGTTCTAAGTTTATTTATGCATGCTTATGTTGTTTAATGAATTATAATAATAATTTTGCACCTTTCGAGGATGTGGTGACTGAGAATGAATTTGAGAAGAGGCTTCTAGGAGATGTAATCCCTCCCAGTGACATTGGTGTGACTTTTGATGACATAGGAGCACTAGAAAATGTCAAAGAGACATTGAAGGAACTGGTGATGCTTCCTTTACAGAGGCCAAAACTTTTCTGCAAGGGTCAACTAACAAGGTTACTTTTCTAACCTGACCTGATTTAGAGGTTGATTATGTGAACTCACTACATATCCAAGCTCTCTTGCCATATAAGCCATTGTAAAACTTGAGAAGGAACATTGTTTTATTTTGATCAATAAGGTGCTGAAACTTGTGACTTACCATAATATTTTTATGGTGACATGTTTGCTTTTATATTTGGTGAATGCCCAAAACTTTTACTTGATTGGTTTTATATATCCGTGTGTGAATTTGTTGCTGCCCCTACCCTCATTTCTTTTCGAACATACACTCACACATAGATAGATAGATCAAAAGAATTTTTGGTAAGTGTTTGATTGGAAAATCAGAGGAATTTTTTGATAGGGATATAGACATCAGTGGGACGGATGTTGGAAATTGTTCAAAGTTGTTTGAAATGTATCCCATTGTTTTGAGATTGGACAGACATTTTTGTAGATTCAAATTTGTCAAATTTTGATTTCACTGTTCTCAAACTATTATTTGGCACTATTGAATTGTAGATTCAAATTTTGAAGAACTTGAAGAGGAAGTTTTGAATCTTCAGAATACATTGCTGAAGGTATGTTGATGCTTCATAATTATTCAAAAAATTCTCATTTATATGTTCTGAATTCTGATAGAGATGTCCATGTTCAGAGTGAAATGGAGAGAAATAATGGCTTTAGAGCTAGAGAAGAAAACAGAACGCATGCTAAAAGGGAGAAGAGGCTTACAGGCTTTTAGAGCAAGCCATGGTTTTCGTTAGTCGAATTTTTATCATTACTTACTATCAGCCGATAAGAGTGATAGACTTGTTGCTATTGCTAGAATATATACGAGTACAATATATATATATATATATTTGTATAAAATACTATGTTTATGGTGATAAATTTTAGATCCCATGCGGTGTTATCAGATATTCTGATAGTATATTATGTGTTAATTGTTGTTTTGTAATTGCATTTTCCAAATTTGTGGATGATGCAAACAACTAAAAACAAATTTGCAACAGGGAGAATAATCTTTTCAAACAGAATTTTTTAAAAAAATTAAAAATATGGGAGGCGACGACATGGGCGAAAAATCCATGTCGTCGCCTTAGTTAATAAAAAAGAGTATTTTTTTCATCGCCAAATTCCTCGCCATCCTCGTCGCCAAAGTCCTCACTAAATTTGTCACCAAAGTCCTCGCCTAGTTCCTCGCTAAGGTCATCGCCAAAGTCCTCGCCTCCGAGGCGAGGAAATGAGCGACTAACCCGGGAGCCGACCAGGAATTAGGCGACGACGCATTTTCCTCACCTAGTTCGTCGCCTCGCCAAGTTAGGCGACGAACTAGGCGAGGAAAATGCATCGTCGCCTACGGACGATTTTCTTGTAGTAACTGAAGTCCTAAGGGGGAGAGGATGTGATACCCCGTAATATTTATTTTTGGGAGCCCATAAATAAACAAATTCGAATTGTTTTGAACTACGTTATGGCTTGATCCCTTCACAGGGTACGTAGGCAGCTTAGAAGTTTTAATTCTAAGTTCAGTCACGAAATAATAAAATAAACAAAAGGATTCGTTCCTAACACGAGAAAAGCCGAAACACAACTTCGAGGACGAAGTTGATTCTTAAGGAGGGTAGACTGTAATACCCGAGAATTTTGCAACATAAAATAAATAAATAAATAAATAAATAAATAAATAAACAATAAATAAATAAACATGATAAATAGATAAAGAATCATAAGAGATGAGAAATGGAATTTAAATTAAAAAGGAATCAAAATTTCGAGAACCCGGGAAGCCGAAGACAATTTAATCAAATAAATGTTTACACGGGAACCCAACACCGATGGACTCAATAACTCGAGTCCAAATGTAAATTTAGACCCGAATAAAATGACGATAGGAAATAGGAGCCCGAAGATACCCCGGAAATCGGACTCCGAGAGCATAGAGGGATAGAAGTCCGAAAGAGAGGAGGAAAAGCGCGACGGATCGCACGACCCGCCCGGACCGGAGTCCAGGTGTGAATGGCGCGCTGGCCACGCGCTAGTTGGCCTAAGGGCGCGCCAACCCCGCGCCAACGGGCAGAAACGCCCCGTGCGAGATTCTCTCGCCCGAATCCGGATTTTTCGGCTTCGATTGCATTCCTTTCGGCTTAAGACTCTTAGGGACAGACCTTGGACGTCCCCTAGGTCTTGTTTCCCTATAAATAACCCTCCCGAGTTACCCTAAACACTTTTCAACTCTTCATACTCTCCATACGTTCGAAAACCCTAATCCCGGAGTCGTCGGAGTCACCAAAACCGAGCAAGGAATTGTCTTGGACAAAAATTTGTGAAGGTACAACGTCGTGGTAAGTTCTGGTCGAAATTCTTTTCCATTGTGATTCGAAAACAAATCCTAACTTAACTTCTTTCCTTTCTACACCCCGAATCGGATCGAGAACAAAGAACCCGACGGACCGAAGAGATAAACGGTGAACTGGAAGCCACGCCTCCGAATCAACGTTCCCGAACGACTGTAAATATGTAAGTTAATGCTTACATGGTATGGGAGGATTTAAAATACTTTCGATCTAAAGATTTAACCAAGGATTTAAAAATCTGTCAACATGAAATCTTTAACGGCGCAGCATTTTTGCACGAATTTTTAGAACCCTTTAAACTGTCCAAACGAGAAAACTTAAAACACAAAAAACGTTCCTAAGACATAGATCTATCTCCGGTAAAAATTTCATAATTTTTCATCGTGTTTTGATATCCGAAAACGACTGCAAACTAACCTGCCTTCGACTTAGATCTTGAAAAGGTGATAGATTCTTTATCCGAACTTGAGGTTGATTTTTTACCTTAGATCTAGACCGATTTAGGATTGGTGCTAAACATAAGAATTGTAGATCTATACGTTAAGAACACCTCCGTAAATTTTTGGAATTTTTCGTTGAGGTTTGATATCAGAATTCGACTCCAAACCGAACTGTTCTAAATTTAGATCTTGAAATCTCGACAGATTCTTGGCCCAAACTTGTTGGCATTTTTTATAATAGATATAGGGTGAATTAGATCTTTTGTTGAACATGAAACTTGTAGATATATGTCTTAAGCATCTCCTTGTAAAATTCCATCAAGTTTGGAGTTGGTTTGCTATGGTAGATCTCGAAATTTAGGAACTGCTGTCGTAGTGATTCGGACAGATTTGTAACCTGTTAGAAATCGACGTTTTTCACTTACTTCCGTATCTCGGATCGAAAAACTTAAAACATGAAACTTGTTCATCTCTGTGTTTTTCAAGTCACCGGACAAATTTCAGAATTTTTGGACTTGAACTCGATTTGTAATGAATTTTGAAGTGAACTGTGATTGACCGAGTCAAATCTTGAAAATCTTGTTAAACGGTGAAATTAGCCTTTAAGGTTTAAACGATTGGGAATTCATTTGAAATAAAATACACATGAAATATAATGCTTGCCGAAAGGCAATTGAAATATAATGCTTGCCGAAAGACAATTGAGATATACTGCTTGCCGAAAGGCAATTGAAATATAGTGCTTGCCGAAAGGCAATTGAGATATACTGCTTGCCGAAAGGCAATTGAAATATAATACTTGCCGAAAGGCAATTGAGATATACTGCTTGCTGAGAGGCAATTGATATATAAAGCTTGCCGAGAGGCAATTGATAAATAAAGCTTGTCGAGTAGCAATTGAGATATGAACAGGAGAGTTGAGACATGAACCTAGAAGACTCGAAAATTGTTCCTTTTGGATTATGCTTTTAAATTATGTCCTACAATTATATTGCTTTGCAAGTTATATTTATGGTTTTATGAAATCTCTGTCTTTTAAATTATGCAAATAAATTGTTATTAGATAAATGAATTAAATTATGGGTGTTATGCACATGTTTTCTTTAAATTTAATTAAAGGCTTTGAAACCCCATAATTATGTATGTGTTAACTTACTCAGCAAGTTTTTGCTGACCAAACCATAGTGTTTCCCTTTTTCTTTCAGAGCTGAAGAATATGCATCATCATATGCATAGATGGGAATTTTGGGGAACACTTTATTCTTAAATTTTGCTTTATACTAGAACTTGCATGAACGGGCCTATTTAACCCGTGATTAGGCCATGTTGGCCCTATTTTTAAATTCCGCTGCATTATATACGTAGATATTATTTTCCGCTGCAACTGTAATGATATTATTTTTAAATTATATATGAATGAGCTGTTTGAATGTTTTAAATTCTGAAAAACCATAGCCTTGCATCTCTTTAGTGAGCTCGGAGAAACCGTGTCTTGCTAGGGAGGTGTGGCGGTGACACCCCGACCTGGGTGACCAAAAACCGGGGTGTTACAACCATTACTAGGGAAAATCCACTTTTCATCCCGTAGGAATTTCTCACATCCATTTTTGGTCCCACGTTTTGAAATTTTCCACTTTTAGTCCCGTTAGATTCATTGTTTTTCAACTTTTTGTCTCACCGTTAGTTTTTGAGCAAATATAAATATTTTGAACGTTAGTGGGTTATAAAAATAATTTCCAGGAAATAAAATCTTTTTAATATTGGCTAAGTGACCCTAAATCCATTTTAAAATACAACACACCCATACCCATTACCCAACTCAATTAAAAATCTTAACATATTACCCGATCCCAAATAAAACAAACCTTAACCCAAAAAAAGATTTTAGATGATATTAAGAGAATTAAACATAGCCGGAGAAAAAAAAAAGTGATCGATATTCACAGAAGAACAACGATAACCTTCAAGACAAACTGCTCACCCACTTTTAGAGTTAGAAAATAACATTGCAAACATTTTTCCTGAACTTCCGGTTTCATGCGAAAATACTAGCAGTCTGAATATGATTTAATGAGGAAAAAAGACTTGTTCACATGCCAAATCTTGTTTACGGTGAGTATAAAAATACTTAATTTGTCTTTCTTATTTTGAGTGATGGATATTGGGATGGGAATGTATAGATATACATTGTTATTTACACAAACTTTTTATATGTGTGCACATATTTGAAACCCTCTGGGTTAGATTCCCTTTTGTCAGGGGACATAGAATTGTATGAATATTGTACTTTACTGTTTTGTTAAAGTTTGAAAATGCAGTTGTATAGTGTATGTTAGGTCCGTTTGTGTGGATAACCAATTAAGTAGTCCTGAAAACTAGTTCAAACACCTTTCGTGGACACGTTAAACAGTTTAAGAAATTAAGCAGCGGAAAGTAAATAAACTGTAAGAATAAAGAACTCAAGGTTTGTTGACCCAGTTCGGCACAAGCCTACATCTGGGGGATACCAATCCAGGAGATTCACTAATTGTTTTGACTTGATCCTCGATCTAACCAATAGTGAGTTGTTTCGCCCAACTCCAATCACCAAGCGGACTGAATTGTCAAACCAAGACACTCCCCCTGTCTTGGTGAAGATCTCCCCGACCTTGCTTCAATCCCTTGAAGGCTCCTCCTTCAAGTTTGCCCTTGGTCGAAACCTGTTGGCGACTCTCCTACTTGAATCTTTCAATTAAGCTCTTGAGTTTGACGACTCCTCGAAAGCCTTGATTGAATCTGTCGACTTCAATCAAGCTCACAGTAACACTTTCGATCAATCCACCCGAGGAAGTGTTGATCGGATTTCTTCCTTCGAAATGATAAACTCACGAACACGGAAGGAATAAGATTTTCTCTTCACGATTGCTTTCGATTGCTCAAGGGTGTAAGTAAAAATGATTCGTCGTCCAGATGCATCCCTTGGCCGTCCTATTTGAAGAGAATCACCTTGCCTCCATTCTAAGGTTGAAGATCTTCTTTCCATAAATGCGCGGATCCTTAGAATGGAGATGCCCGGATTAAGAGATCTTGGTTTCCATACTTCGTGTGCAAGATCCGGGCAGGGAATCAGCTAGCCGTTAGGAATAATACCAGGGCAGATCCGCCAGCACCTCTTCCCTTAAATAGTTTGTCGCCTGTTGATGTGATTGGTCCAACAAAGTAGTTCAGACATTGGTTATGAACACATTTGCTCAAAACTGGTTCCCAACAATCTCCCCTTTTTGGCAGAATGTGGGCCAGTATATGAGTTGACTCAACCGATGTCCGAACAATTAATACATGATCAAAGAATGTAGAAGGATATCCCATTGTGACCCAACCACCAATTACATTGATTCCCAATTCAAGACAAACTATACTAATGCTCCGTACAAGATAGCCTATCAAATATTCTAGGAGCATTTACATCAAACCAGGCACATGGCAATAAAATAAAGCATGTAAGATCACAATTTAATTATTACAGGCCATTGTGCAATTGTCCAGCAAAAATACGAAAAACAGTTCAAATGTAAGACAAAAGAAAATTACCCATCGACAGCAGCAGAAATGGTGCAGATTCCCTTCCGTCAAGTGTCCAGAGGAACCGATGGTTGATCAACTTTTACTCCCCCTCTGGCACACAATTTGCCCAAAAAGGGCATATCACTCTGAGTCATCAGAGGAATCAGCATCAGACTCGCTGGACTCCTCCTCTGGATTGGTATCCAATGGCTCATCTTCATCCGACCAGACATCAGGAAGCTGTCTGAACATCTTTTCAGCAGATTGAACATGCAAGTGCACTTGAGCTTCCAACACTTTAAGATGATTGATGTGGTCACTGAGGTCCTCACGGAGCATGGAGAAGGCATCCTTTGTAGGGATCCTTCCTCCTGGTCCAGCCAAGTCTGGCTTCTTCTTGGCAAAGTTGGCAGAGAGCTTGAAGTCGGCAATATCCTCATGACGGTCGTGTTTGCTACCATCAATGTGAAGATGCTTCAGGTACTCCGAGATGAGACCAGGGAAGGGAAGTGTGGTGTTATACTTCCTCTTGACTTTTCCAGCAAACCCCAACATTTGTTCAAGCACAAGTGCTCCATAATTGATCTCATACTTTTGGTCTATAGCAAACAAGAGTTTACACATGCTTTTTGACACGACAGAATGGTTAGCAGTTGGCATGATATTGTGAGCACACAATTTATAAAGCATAGAAAATCTTTGTGCAGAACTCCTGCACTCAATCCTTTTCCCTGAAATCTTTTCCCTTCCACTCCAGTGAGTGTTTCAGCAATTGTGTTCATAGGGAATTTTGCACCTCGAGAGTAAACAGATTTCAGAGAAGTTCGGGGTACCTGGAGAAAGCGATTCAGGGCCCTGGCTTTGAGTTCAAACAGCTCTCCATGGGCATAGCCGAGTTCGAGCCAGGGGCTCTTGGTGTTGAGGACTTCTGAGCTCAGGTTTGCATAAAAATGCCTAACTAGCTGTCCCTTGTATCGCTTGATCTCCGTTCCCCAAAACAAAAGGGACCTCTCCTCCAAGTACTTGTGCCAACCCATCTCCTCATATCGATCTGCAGTAAAGCGAATCTCAGGATGAACTTTCATCTTCTCCAAAACAGTTGAGAAGTAGTGCTTGGACACTTCACAATAGAAGTTAATGGAAATGGCGTTCCCAACATCTATGATCTCAGGCTCATGGTCCTCGGATGAGGATTCAACAATCTTCCTTTTCTTGGATCCAGATGCTTTAGCAGAGGCTTCAGGTTCAGAACGAGTCCGCTTTTTGGGTTCGGACTCCTTGGGTGAACGCCTTGGTGGAGTAGGCTCTCGTGTTTCTAGCTGGGTTACCGCTTCGTGCACAGTGACTGGTTCAACATTGACCTCGAGTCTTTCTTCAGACTCTTCTTCTTCGTAACTCTCTTCATCGGACTCTTCCTCTCCGCTTTGAGTGTCTTGAGATCCCAACTCCTCGGACTGGTTGTCAGTGGGATTCTCCCCCTCAAGTGGTTCCTGGGCATCGATTTGAGGGTGCTCAGAGTCTCCTCCGGACTCATTATTCTGGTCGTCTTCAGAGTCAGATGAACTCTCATCTTCTTCTTCTTCCTCCTGTTCAACCTCAGTGTGAACAACTTCAGTGCGAACTGGTTCTTTGGTCGCCGCGACTTGCTCAACTTCCTTCCTCAGTGCATGTTTCCGTTTCTGACTTGCCGTCAAGCAATTTCTTCGGTGATTTCGTTCACAGCATAATCTCTTTCGTCGTCGCTGATGTCAATCATTGACTCGTCTCCAGAACTTTCATCAACATCCTCTTGAACATAGTCTGAGTCCAGTTCTTCCTCGTCAAGTGGTTCAGTGACAGGTTCGGACGCCTTCAGTGAACCAGCTTGGGTCACTGTGGTGGTGATCTGCAGGGTTTCTTCAGAGGTTGCTTCAACGGTGGTGACTGGTGTTGGGTTGGTCGGAACACTTGGCACAGTTACTACCTTCTTTGCAGGAGTTTTCTTCTTTGGCTTTTCAGTGGACACCTTTGGTGCAACTTTTGGTGCAGGCTCAGCAGATTTGGTGGACACTCCTGTTTCTGTCGCATTGTCAGTGCCCAAGTTGGGGAGGTCAGCCAAGATTGCATCAATGGGTCCAAGTGCCATGGCTAGGTCAGCCTCAACTCGTTCACTGATCGAGGCGTTCTTCCTTGCAACTGCCTTCTCACGGGTCTTTGAAGTTGAAACCGCTTTTCCCTTTGCCTTCTGTACCTCTGCTTCCTTTTGTTTCAAGGCTTTGGCTCCGGCTACTTCGGCTCGAATGTCGAGCGGGTCTTGAACGCCACCAGTGGCTCCCCTTTCTCCGGCAGTGGATGGAGAAGAAGAAGGGAATGGAACAGCAACCAAGATTGAGTTTCTGAGATAGTTTGCTCCATGATCGCTTTCTGAACAGCCTTGGCACGACCCTTACCACTGGACTCCTCAGGAGATATAACTTTCTTGCTACTTGTGGTTGCTGCGGGAGTAGGGCCTTGAGATTTTGAGCTCTGGCTTCCTCTTGTCTTCACCATGGTTGCTGAAAAGAAAGGCTTTTGGCAAGAACAAGTGAGAGAGTAATGTGTTTTTTTGAGAGAAAACTAGAGAGTGTATTTGAGGTCGAGAGAGGGTGAATGCCAAAGGAAATCTGATCACAATCAAATCTTATAGAGGTAGTAAACAACTTCCCTTAATTAAAATATGGTAAGAAGATCACAACTTCCCATAACCGCAATCATCACGTTTTTGAATGGAGTTATGTGAATAATTGTTCCCGCCTCATCTCTTGTCAGTTCAAGCTGTCACATCAATTTTGAATTTTGAATTTGTGAGGAATAACTTCCTTAGTAGAGAGATCCTGCGAAATACACTTAACAAGATAGTTAGAATAACATAATTAAGGTAATAAAATATTAAAATTACACAAAATATGGAAATTGCAAAAGGTAAAAACTTATTCCACAATTTTCGGGATTTTTATGTGATCGTGCATAGGCCAAGATCCCTTCTCAATTTTTCAAATCTCTCTCGATCAAGAGCCTTAGTGAAAATATCCGCATGTTGCTCAGTAGTTCCGACATGGTGTATGGACACTATTCCTTCTTCAACAAGATCCCTTATGAAGTGGTGTCTAAGATCAATGTGCTTAGTTCTCCCATGTTGGACTGGACTCTTTGAGATGTTGATCGCACTCATGTTGTCACATAGTATAGTGAGGACTTATTGATCAATCCCATAGTCTAGCATCATTTGCTTCATCCATAGCAATTGTGCACAGCAACTTCCAGCTGCAATGTATTCAGCTTCGGCAGTCGAGAGGGAGATGGAACTTTGTTTCTTGCTATACCAACTAACTAGGTTAGTTCCAATGTAAAAGCATCCTCCGGTTGTGCTTTTTCGATCGTCCACATCACCTGCCCAATCTGCATCAGTGTAACCAAGTAGTGAAAGATTAGATTCTTTAGAATACCATATACCAAGATCACTTGTCCCTGAAACATATTTGATCACTCGTTTGGCGGTTTTTAGGTGTGACTCCTTGGGATTGGCTTGATAACGTGCACACACTCCTACTGCATAGCTTATGTCTGGTCGACTTGCAGCGAGGTATAGCAAGCTTCCAATGATGCTTCGATAAAGTTTTTGGTCCACACTTTGTCCACTGGGGTCTTTGCTTAGTTTGTCATTGGTCCCTATAGGCGTTCGGACGGGTTTGCTGGACTCCATGCCAAACTTCTTAACAATATTTCGGGCATACTTGGTTTGACTTAGAAATATCCCATCTTTCTTCTGAGCAACCTACAGGCCAAGAAAATATGTTAGTTCTCCTACCATGCTCATTTCGAATTCCTTATCCATGATTTTGATGAATTGGTCTTTGAGCACATGATGAGTCGAACCAAAGACAATGTCATCAACGTAGACTTGAGCAATGAGTATTCCTTTGTTTTCTCGTTTGATGAAGAGGGTTTTATCTAGACTTCCTCTTTCAAACCCGTGTTCCAGCAGGTACTTAGAAAGCCTTTCGTACCAAGCCCTAGGAGCTTGTTTCAACCCATAAAGTGCCTTGTTGAGCTTGTAGACATGTTGAGGATGATGGGGGTCTTCAAACCCTCTAGGTTGTTCTACGTATACTTCCTCATTTAGCCATCCATTTAGGAAGGCACTTTTGACATCCATTTGATAGAGCTTGAATCCTAGCGAGCATGCGATGGACAGTAGGAGTCGGACTGCTTCAAGTCTTGCTACAGGCACAAATGTTTCACTGAAGTCCACGCCTTCGACCAGGGTGTAGCTCTGAGCAACTAACCGAACTTTGTTCCTTGTAATATTCCCTTTTTCATCAATTTTGTTGCGGAAGATCCACTTGGTTCCAATTATGTTCTTGTCTTGAGGTCTTTCAACCAGGGTCCAGACTTCATTTCTTTCGAACTGGAGTAGTTCATCCTGCATGGCATTTATCCAGTGTTCATCTTGAAGAGCTTCTTCAACTTTGGAGGGTTCGATCTTTGAAGTATAGCAGTGTAAGCCAGCTAGTTCTTTAAAGTCGATCTTTTTCCCTCGAGTCTTTCTCCTTTCATTTACATCACCAATAATGTCTTCAGGGTCATGGTGCTTGTGAATGCGTCCATTTAGATCCTGTTGAGGCTCTGCTTCTCGTGACAAGGCGTCCATGTTCGGCGTTTGGACTCTTTTGGTGGACATGTCATCAGAAGTGGTTTGAGCTGCACTGTTTTGATCATCCTGACCGCTGGGAGTTTCATCATCATAAGGTGGAACATCCTCCTTGCTGGCCACATCTTCTATGGTCACATTTGTGGACTCCAGTACTTTCCTTGTTTTAGGAAGATATACTCTGTACGCACGACTTGAGGTAGAGTATCCCACAAATATTCCTTCATTACTTTTTTCTTGAAACTTCCCAACATGTTCCCTGTCATTTAGAACAAAACACTTGGTACCAAAAATATGGAAATAAGTAATTGAGGTCTTTTTACCGATCCAAATCTCATATGGAGTCATAAGAGAGTTTGGCCTTAAGTAGACTCGGTTTATGGTGTAGCATTCTGTGTTAATGGCTTCGGCCCAAAGGAATTCAACCACTTTCTTTGAATTGAGCATCACCATAGACATTTCTTGTGGAGTTCGATTTCTTCTTTCGACTACTCCATTTTGTTGAGGTGTTTTTGGTGCCGAATATTCATGCTTAATTCCATGTGTTGTACAGTATTCCTCAAAGAGCTGATTTTCGAACTCTCGTCCATGATCACTTCGAATTCGTTTCACCTTGGTGTCCCTTTCGGTCACGAGTCGATTGCACAGCTTCTCAAAAGCTTTGAACGTGTCGCCTTTTTCCCTGAGAAAATCTACCCAAGTGTACCTGGAGTAATCATCAATACATACACAAATATATCTTTTACCTCCCAAACTTTCAACCTCCATTGGACCAATAAGATCCATGTGCAGTAGGTCAAGACACTTGGTCGATCCAGGGTGTTCGGACAACTTGTGTGAACTCCTATGCTGTTTGTTTTTGGCACATTCGATACAAAATTCTGCATTTGATTTTTTGAATTGAGGAAGACCTTTGACTGCCCCGGTTCTGCTGAGTTTGATAAGATCTTTGAAATTGAGATGTCCGAGTTTTTCATGCCATAGTGTGATGTGATCTTTTCCTGCAGCTGAACCAAAATTGCAAGTTTGAACAAGATGATAGCAATTATTTTTAGAGCGCAAACCTCTCATGATGCATTCTTGATCTTGGTTGAGCACTTGACAATCTTTCTTGGTGAACTGCACCACGAGGTCCTCATCACACAGCTGACTGATGCTAATCAAGTTAGCTTGGAGTTCATCAACTAGGAAAACTGGAGACAATTCCCTCGAGCCATTGTTCTCAATGGTGCCTTGTCCAACTAGGGCACCCTTTTTCCTATCTCCAAATACAACGAATCCTCCATCCATTTCTTTGTAGTGTTTGAGCAGACTCCTTTCACCCGTCATGTGTTTGGAACAGCCACTATCGAAGTACCATACTTTGTCAGCAACATTCTTCTTTTGTGAGAGAAAGGCAACCTGACATCTGTTCTGAATTTTTGGAACCCATTCGCACTTGATGGAGATCAGCTTCATCTTGATTTTGTCATTTGGCCAGGTGATAGGTTTTCCTGTTTGTAGGTCTCTTACTAAGATTCCACAGTTCTTAGTTTTGTGGCCTTCAAGCTTGCAGTAGTCGCATCTGAGTGGGATTGGAGGTGGTCTTCTTGTCCATTTGTTCCTTCCTTCATGATGGAATGATTTCTTGATAGTTCGGTGTTCACTTAGCATCCCTACGGACACAAACTTGCTTTTCTTTTCTCCTCTTGAGGTTGAGGCTTGATATCCCAAGCCTTGTTTGTTGCTGCTCGGCCATCCCATAGCAATTACTTCATCTAACTTAGCTTTTCCTTTGTTTAGTGCCGCGGATCCATCGAGCAATGGAGGTCTGGTTACTGATCCGCCTTGGTTTTCCATGCTTCTTTGTCTGGATCTCGCTTTCCAAAGCGTGTGGCTCTGATACCAATTGTTAGGTCCGTTTGCGTGGATAACCAATTAAGTAGTCCTGAAAACTAGTTCAAACACCTTTCGTGGACACGTTAAACAGTTTAAGAAATTAAGCAGCGGAAAGTAAATAAACTGTAAGAATAAATAACTCAAGGTTTGTTGACCCAGTTCGGCACAAGCCTACATCTGGGGGATACCAATCCAGGAGATTCACTAATTGTTTTGACTTGATCCTCGATCTAAACAATAGTGAGTTGTTTCGCCCAACTCCAATCACCAAGTGGACTGAATTGTCAAACCAAGACACTCCCCCTGTCTTGGTGAAGATCTCCCCGACCTTGCTTCAATCCCTTGAAGGCTCCTCCTTCAAGTTTGCCCTTGGTCGAAACCTATTGGCGACTCTCCTACTTGAATCTTTCAATTAAGCTCTTGAGTTTGACGACTCCTCGAAAACCTTGATTGAATCCGTCGACTTCAATCAAGCTCACAGTAACACTTTCGATCAATCCACCCGAGGAAGTGTTGATCGGATTTCTTCCTTCGAAATGATAAACTCACGAACACGGAAGGAATAAGATTTTCTCTTCACGATTGCTTTCGATTGCTCAAGGGTGTAAGCAAAAATGATTCGTCGTCCAAATGCATCCCTTGGCCGTCCTATTTGAAGAGAATCACCTTGCCTCCATTCTAAGGTTGAAGATCTTCTTTCCATAAATGCGCAGATCCTTAGAATGGAGTTGCCCGGATTAAGAGATCTTGGTTTCCATACTTCGTGTGCAAGATCCGGGCAGGGAATTAGCTAGCTGTTAGGAATAATACCAGGGCAGATCCGCCAGCACCTCTTCCCTTAAATAGTTTGTCGCCTATTGATGTGATTGGTCCAACAAAGTAGTTCAGACATCGGTTGTGAACACATTTGCTCAAAACTAGTTCCCAACAGTGTAATTGAAGTATTTTTGTATCAGTAGTTTGAATTATTTTTGTCTTGTTGCATGTGTGAATGATCTTTGACATAATGTTACTTTTATTTTCTAACAATTATTGAGGACCGGTTGTAAACTGTGAGGGTGCATCATGGTGGTACAGTGGTGACCAAACCTATAGTCACATACCAAGGAGGGAAGGTGGGTGTTTTTGACTACTTCGAAATTGATCTCGTTGACATATTGAATCTAAACACATTGGTGATGGATGAATTGGGTTATAGGTATATTCTAGGATCTATTGCATAGTATAAGTTAAACGAACATAGAAATAGATGGACAAGGGTGAGAACTGATGGTGCTGTGAAAAAAGTGGTTGCTAAGTACCTCTACAACAACAATGAAATAGTTCTGTATTTGGTGATTAGGGATGTATCCCAAAAGAAAATTGGGTACATCAGTGATGAGATTGATGGTGTTGTTGATGATTGTCTAGAAATTGAAAATGTTGGAAGAGATTTCAATTACGTCGCTGGAGGGGTAAGAATGGGAGGAGATGATGTTTAGCAGGCTGCTCTAGGTTCAAGTGGCGCTGTTGAAAGAGAGGATATAAAATTTGATGGTGGAGATTCTTGGCTATATAAAGGGTTGGAGGATGCTGACATATATATATATATATATATATATATATATATATATATATGGTGGGGACGATGTAGAAGAAGATGGAGTTAATCTGAAATCATTGGTGAGGTGTGATATGGTTGTTGAAAGAATGCAAGATGGTGAGATTGAAAATGATATTGAAAGTAGCAGTGGAGGTGAATCTGAAATTGAAAGTGAAGACACAACGGTATGTTGTGGGGACGAACTGGAGAGTGTGGACGAATCAGGGGATGAAGAGCATAGTAAAAGGACCATCTTCAAAAGGAAGAACACATTTGATCCTGCATTTGAGTTGGGAATGGTGTTTGCTTCAAAGAAGGATTTTAGAGAGGCCATCCATTCTCATGCTGTGCGAACAAGAAGGAACATTTTCATGCCGAAAAATGATAAAAGGAGGATATATTCCAAATGTGCCAAAGCAGAAAAGGGATGTCAATGGAGGATTTATTTGTTGAAGTTGCCCAATGAGAACAGTTGGGAAATTAGGGAGTATCAGTCTAAACACAAATGCAAGCCGTCATCTAAATTGAGAAATTGCAATTCAAGGTGGATGTCGCACGTATATGAAAGCAAGTTTAGAAGTGATGCTAAGAGAAATGTTGAGGGATTTAAATTAGGTGTGATTAATG
Organism: Hygrophila difformis; assembly: GCA_030278955.1. Classification (NCBI taxonomy): domain Eukaryota; kingdom Viridiplantae; phylum Streptophyta; class Magnoliopsida; order Lamiales; family Acanthaceae; genus Hygrophila; species Hygrophila difformis. Next base: position 30,438,491 of record JAOANR010000005.1, on the reverse strand, counting down.
AGTGCAAAGTATCTATTTCAAACAAGCAAGCATATAGGGCGAAAGGAAAGGCATTGGATGCCATAATGGGGAATGCAGAAGCACAGTACGGGATGTTATGGTATTATGCAGAAGAGTTAAGAAGATCAAATCCGGGATCGATGGTGAAGCTTGCTAAGGCAGATCCTGTTGATCAGGATGGACCAAGGAAGTTTGATAAATTCTATATTTGTTTCGATGCGCTGAAGAGAGGATTTTTCTGGATGTCGACCATTCATTGGAGTCGATGGTACATTCTTGAAGGTAGTTTAATTGTGCTTCAATCTGGATTTATGCAGTTCTCTATTTCAGTATATAAATTAACTATTATTGGAATATGTGGTTGGTACTGGTATATGTTTCTTAAAAAATATTTTGTAAAAATATTTCTTATTGTTAACTACAATTAAATATTACTTCATATTTACAGACCATACAGTGGTGTATTGTTAATTGCAGTTGCTCTAGATTCTACTTCATATTTACAGACCATACAGTGGTGTATTGTTAATTGCAGTTGCTCTAGATCCTAAGTTAGAAAAGAAAGAAGAGATTCATGGGAATGGTTTCTTCAAGTTTTGAGATAGGATTTATATGGGGTAAGAGATGAGTGGTTGATCTTCATGTCAGATAAGCAAAAGGGCTTGCGGGCTGCCTTCCAAATCAGTATTTCCAAGTGCGAATAGTAGATATTGTGTGAGACATCTACATGCTAATATGAAGACAACTGGATTTGTGGGTGAGGCTGTTAGAAATTGTTTATGGGATGGTGCTAGGGCTACGACAGTTGTTGAATGGGATAAAACTATGCAAATGTTTAAAAAAAATCAACAATGATGCATATGAGTGGTTGAAGGGCAAACCAACAAAGCAGTTGTAATACCATAGAAATTACCCGAAATAATTTTAATTCATTAAGTAGACTTTTATTAAATATTTAAACACTTGCTTAAAGAATTAGTATATTGATTTTTTTTACAAAACAACACTTGTAAAATTATATATGTAAATTTATCTTTTCCAAAAGAAATATGAATTTCAATATCAAGGGTAATAGAATTATATAGTTTATGGAATATTTTTTAAATCTATTGTTTAAATTATATATATAAGTTTTTATATATATACACATTGGTCTTGAAAATTATTATGAGGATAGTATGTGAATATTTTAAGTATTTTGATATTCATTATGGAATAAATTTTTATAAAAATAAAAGTATGAGTTTTTATGTGAATCTATGAGAATTAACTTTTATATATAAGAAAATATATTCATAGATTATAATTTTCATTTGATGATGACATGAAGACTTTGTGGTTTGAGAATTGTTATGAATAAAATAAAACCATGTAAGTATATTATTATAATCTTTTTGAAAGCACATTAATATAAATACAATACTTGAAATAAATAAATAAATATTATATTATCTTATCCAACTCAATTAGTATAAATGCATGCCACTAAATAATGGCAAGAATAATGATTTTTGTAGAGAAGCTAATAGTTCAATCATTTTCATGATACACTACTTACACAAATATAAGGTTAAAAGCAATTGCAAGAAATTTTCTTCCTAAACAAATAGATGAAAAATCAACATGATTAACAAGTGTCTTGGATGAATGGCTAGCAAAGAAAGTTGATCAATTATCTCTTGAACCCACCAAGATTAATAGCCTCCATAATAGGCAAACCATTATGTTAATAGACAACATGATGGACAAAATTAATAGCCTCCCAAATTAATAGCCTCTTTTTTAGGCTGTAACACCCGAGGAAAAACAAATTCAAATTGTTTTGAACTACGTCATGACTTGATCCCTTCACAGGGTACGTAGGCAGCTTAGAACTAATTTCTAAGTTCAGTCACGAAATAAATCACAAAATACATCACGAATTAGATCACAAGGACGATAGGAGATGTGGAACCAATTTAGACTAGGCTAAGTAGGACCCGGAAATGTTGCGAGCGATAAGCCGGACTCGTAACAAGATTAAGGAGAAGATTCCGCAACGAAGACGACCCAGGGAATCGAGCTAACACGTAGAAAACCGATAGGGGAAAGCGAGGGAAGACCCGACGGAACACGCGGACCGCCGAACCGGCCGGTCCGGCCGGCCCGCGCTGCCCGCGCGCCGCCGCGCGGCCAAGGGCGTCGCGCCCCCAGGGAAGGTCACGCGTGCTCCGCGCGCACAAAGGCCTATGTGCGCGCCACCAGCGCGCCAGAGGTGCAGGAGGTGTAAACTTTCCTTCCATGGCGATTTTCTTGCCAAAAATCCGACCTCCATCAATGGCAAGTCGATCACAACAATGGGGAAGGGCATAAGATCAGATTTGGGGCGCCCCTCCCCCTCACTCTCAGAAAACCTAACCCTAAACACCTCCAAAACTCCTCTCCAAGTCGAAACCTCTCCGAACTCACTTTCCGGCAAGAATTCCGGCGACGGCAAGGCGAAAGGAACCAAGCCCTGCCCTCTAGACTCTTGGTAAGCTATTGTACAAAGTTTCAATTCGTCCATAAGTCTCAGAAACTCGAATTCTAACACTATTTCCTTACTACGATTCTCCGTCGGAAAACGAACAAAAAGCGATCGGAGAAGTTGGCCGTTCGTCGTGACCCTAGGACGTCCGGAAACCCAATCCAGCGACCCTATCATCATCCTAAGTAAGTTAAAACCTTACTCACAAATTTTCGTGGTTGTTTGTTGTTTAAATCTCGAGATATAGGCTTGTAACAAAAATCGGTTTTCAAAAACCCTATTTTCGTCCAATTTTAAAGACTCGCCAAAAACACGACCTTCGGGAATTCAAACCGAAAACTTTTCAACATAAAAGTTGTTCCTAACACCTTTATCTATCTTGTGGCCAAATTTCAGCCGTTGACATTAAGTTTTGCTATCCCAATTTTCGCCATGAACTTTCTGTATCGAACCGAACAATTTAATTCTGTGACAGATTCCTTCATTCAACTTGATGCATGTTTTTCACCCATTTTTCGAATGATTTAACTTTGCATTTCTAAACAAAAGTTGTAGATAATTGTGTCTAGATTATGCCTACAAAATTTCACGAATTTTGGTGTTCATTTGATATGTCAAACGGCCAAGTTTTTAGAACTGTTTTGAATTCGTTTTAAGGGCCATGAGTATGCAGTGAGTTGCACTCGATTTTTGAGTACCAAGAATTCATTATTTCCAAAAACTTAAAACATGAAAGTTGTTCCTTAATGTGTCGCGTAGTTACTGTAAAAATTTCACATCGATTGGTTTTGAAATGAATTTTTAATCGGCGTTGCACGAACCTGTGACGAAAACGGTTTTTGAGACATAACTTATTCTTTGCAACAAACTCGGATTTCAACTCACTTCGGAACCTTATTTCCAAAAACTTAAAACATGAAAGTTGTTCGTATGTGTGTTTTTGAATTACTGTAAAAATTTCAGAATTTTTGGAGAAAGGACGAATTTTAAATTAAGAAAGGCGTAAACTGCCTCGAATAGGATTTTTCGAACATGAAAAAACTCGAACTATGAAAACGCGATATCGATCATTTGATAACTTTGAAATACGAACTTTCGAAAAATCCCGTTCACTAGGCTGAGCCGATCTTCATACTATCATTATCTTTGAGACTGCCTCGTTAGTGGTCTCCTTACTATCTGAGATTGCCTCGTTAGTGATCTCGCGCGCTGTATTTGTGGATCGCCTCGTTAGTGGTCCTGCTATCTTTTTGGATCGCCTCGTTAGTGGTCCTACTATCTTTGAGACTGCCTCGTTAGTGGTCTCCCATTGTTTGGACTGCCTCGTTAGTGGTCCTATGTTGAGATTGCCTCGTTAGTGATCTCCCGGTATGGTGTCCTCTTCTTAGTTTACGGGATGAAAAGTAAAAGACTCGTGTGAGTGTTTCATTATGCTTAAATCGTATTTATCCTGTCTTTAATTATGCATTTGAAATTTACGCATCTTAAATTATGCTTTAAATTTCGCTTTTTAAATTAAGTTCTGTAATCATGATTTTCCGCTGCAAATAAATCATGTATTTTTAAATTCCCGTACGGTAAGCGAAATCTTTAGTTTAAACACTTGTAACCCCTTTTATTTGTAGTTGGGGATTAACTTACTCAGTATATTTTTATACTGACAACCGTTGTCATTTCTTTTTTTCAGAGTACGTCGAGTGACGCATTGCATATGCACTTGGGGGAAATCATAATGGACATTTTAAATTTCTGCATCGTACTGTTTTTACCGGGTCTGTTAAACCCGAGGATTTGGCCATGTCGGCCGTGATTTTACTTTCCGCTGCACTTACTTTATTTATTTTCCGCACGTGATAATTTCTATTATCGTACTAAGTATTATAAATTTCCGGACTAAATCTTGAAATGTTTTAAATCTTTTCCATACCCACAAGCCTTGCGTTTCCTTAGCGAGCTCGGGAAGCCGTGTCTTGCTAGGAAATGCGGCGGTGACATCCCGGCCTGGGTTATCAAATCCGGGGTGTTACAAGTTGGTATCAGAGCCCGGAAAATTTTTAAAGCTACTACTATTATTTTAAACCAATATTTTTAAGCCCAAGTGTTATTTCCTTTTAAAATTATTTATTTGACTACTAGTACTATTTTTAGCCCAAAAATCTATAATCCTTTTTACATAGCCCACATCTTAGCCCAAGAAATATTAAATTTTGGCCCACTATAGAGGCCCAACCTTTAGCAATTTATTTTAAACTAAATTTTATGGGGAAGGGACTTGCACTTGCATGTTGCATATAGATTTAAATTTATGCATACCTTAACTTTGCCTGAAAAACGTCTAACTCTAACCTACCTTGTTAACAATAGATGGCTTTCCCAAACGTGAACATGATCAACCTACTAATGAGGTTGATTGAAGCATACCTCGAATCTCCTCAAAACGTGAACAACTTCAGACTAAGGGTAGAGCAAATGGAAGCTAACTTGGGCCACCTAACTAATCTGGGCCAAGCAGGACACCAAGATATAACCCAACTCCAAGTCCAAATCAACGAACTCCAGACCCGCGAGACTGAGCTTTGGACCCAGATTGACGACGTAGAGACCCAAGCAGGGGTCTTGGGACATCAACTGCATCACCTGAAGGACGATCTGCTTCCACCTGCCCCACTCAACCCAGGAACTCCTCCTGTAACTAGCCTCGTTATTGACCCTGTCGCTGTCCCTGCAGCCGTCCCGACCCCAGTTGCAATCGTTGATCTTGCTCCTGCTGCTGGGCCCAGTTGGCCAGCCAGCCCAGTGTTCCATGGGCCCCTTGGCACGGGCACCATCGAGGAATCAAGTGGCGAGGATGACCCCATGGAGGACCCGACCACATACCCTTCGCAGGATTAGAGATTTTTGATGCAGTATCCCCATTGTTCTCCTTTTCTATTTTCCCAAACTATTTTCAGGATCTTTGCTACTTGTCGCTTGTACCGAAACAAAAACTTCTACTGGGCAATAAAGTCACAAACACTTATTTTATATACCATCTTTATATCTTAACAAAGCGCCGGCAAACAAACAAACAACGCATCTATTTCTGCATAACAAAACGACAAGTGCCTCAGACCCTAAAACCCTAAACGACTGAACGAATAAATGCAAATACTGACCCACTCCTGATAAGCACCATACAATTCAGCAAGATTTTTTTTTTCCACTTTATCGAATCTCCCTGAACCTTACACCCTCCTCGGTTGTAACAGGATGGCGCCTCGAGGACGACCAAGGCCCTTCCCTGCCACCCCCAACACCCACGGCACGCCGGGACAACCCAATGAGCAGGCACCGGACGCGGAGATGCCAAACCCGGCGGGACCAATGCCTAACCCTGCGGAAGGGCGATTGAGAAATATGGAAGAATTACTAATTGCACTGGTAATGCTTACGTTAACCAGGGGGAGCTGCCGCGGCGCCACCACCGGAAGCGAGGATCAACTACTTGGCCGCGGTGAACCCCTACCGACCTCCTTACTACGTCGGGGAGGAAGACCCCGCTAAGCTGGAAGAATGGTTGAGAACCTTCGACAAATTGCTAAAGGCGGTGAGATGCCCGGAGGGGGAGAAGGTCCACGTGGCCTCGTACTATCTGGGTGGCGAGGCCGACGACTGGTGGCAGGCTACCCAAGGGAAGCTGGCAGAGGATGATGAACCTTACTCGTGGAACGAGTTCATGGAGTTACTCCGGGAGCGCTTCTACCCGATGAGTACTAAGGCAGCACTATACGAGGAGTTCTCATCCCTGAAGCAGGGAGAGAAATCTGTTCAAGAATACTATGCACGGTTTAAGGAATTGGTGAGATTTGCGCCCAGGATGGTACCTACTGACGGGGAGAAGGCGCAAAAGTTCGAAATGGGATTGAACTTGTCGATTCGAGAGGTGATCACTGGAGTTAACTACCCGGACCTGCAATCTGTCTACGATCGTGCAGTAGCAGTAGCACGAGTGCAACAGCTAAAGAGGAAGGCTGCTGGGGAATCTAGCCGAGGGGCGCAAGGCCCAGACAAGAGGAACAGGGATAACCGGACAAGCAACACTACTGGCGGGGACAACTTTCGGCGAGGGCCGAACGGGAATGCTCAGAACAACAATGGTCGGAATGTCAACCAAGGAGGACGAGTGCCGCCGTGCCCACGATGTGGCAGGCCGCACCTGGTAAGGAGGTGTCCTCAGATGGGCGAGTGCTTCCGGTGCGGCCGAATTGGCCATCGGAGGGAGGAATGTCGAACCCGACTCGAGAACATCACGAAAAGAGAAGACTTGGTCATTGGACCTAACGAGCCGTTCAACCAGGGAGGTAGGAATGGCAACAATCAAGGATATCGGCCTCCTCCGAATCCGAACCAACGCCCTCCGAACCAGCAGCAAAATGCAAACCAAAATCAAAACCAGCCAGCCAATCAAGGGAGGCCGATGGGGAGGTTGAACGTGATCAACCAGGCTGACATACCCGCGCAGGGTGACGTGATGGCAGGTACTTTCCATGTCCTAAGTACTCCACTTAGAGTCTTATTTGATTCCGGAGCCAGTTGCTCGATTGTATCTTCGAGAGTCGTAACTGAACTAGATCTACCTAAGTGCGAGATAATTAGCTTAGGCATCCAACTGCCCTCTGGAGAAGTAATAGCATGCTCTAAACGCTACAATGGAATACCTATAGTGATAAAGAACGTAGAGTTTTTCGCAAACTTGGTAGAGTTCAACGTCAGGGACTTTGACGTCATACTAGGAATGGATTGGCTAACCCGGTATAAGGCCGTGATCGAATGCCAAAAGCAAAAGATCACGCTGTCAAAAAGTAGGGGGAAAAGAGTCATCTTCTACTCTCAACCCCCTAAGAAATCTAACAAGTTAATCAACGTCCTAGAGTTAGGTAGCCTAATGCGTAAGGGCCACGCGCTATACGCATGCTACGTTCACAACCTCGAGGCTGAAGGGGTAAAGATAGACATTCCGGTGGTGAGAGAGTACCCGGATGTGTTCCCAGAGGACGTTCCTGGCATGCCCCCTGAGAGGGATCTCGAGTTCACCATAGATCTTATCCCGGGAACGGAACCTGTATCAAAGGCTCCTTACCGCATGGCACCGCCGGAGATGAAGGAGCTAAAGGAACAACTCGAAGAATTGCTGGAAAAGGGATATATCCGACCGAGTACGTCCCCATGGGGAGCACCGGTCTTATTCGTCAAAAAGAAGGATGGGAGTCTGAGACTGTGTATTGACTATAGGGGACTTAATCAAGTCACTATCAAGAACAAGTATCCGTTGCCCAGAATCGAGGATCTGTTTGACCAGCTGAAGGGAGCTACTGTGTTCTCCAAGATCGACCTGCGATCGGGATATCATCAGCTGCGAATTGCTGAGAAGGACATCCCGAAGACAGCGTTCAGGACTCGCTACGGACACTACGAATTCACAGTACTGTCATTCGGACTGACGAACGCCCCGGCGATGTTCATGAACCTCATGAACAACGTGTTCCGAGGACTGTTAGATCAATGCGTAGTGGTATTCATAGACGACATCTTGGTCTACTCAAGGGACGAGGAAGAACATTCCGAGCACTTACATAAAGTGCTGAGGATCCTCCGAGAAAATCAGCTATATGGGAAGTTGTCCAAATGCGACTTCTGGCTGAGGGAGGTAACATTCCTTGGGCATATCGTATCCGCCAGCGGAGTGGCGGTAGACCCGGCAAAAATCTCGGCTGTAACTGAGTGGGTACCCCCGAAGAGCCCAACGGAGATAAGAAGCTTTCTCGGACTGGCGGGCTACTACAGGCGATTTGTCCAAGACTTCTCCAAAATCGCCCGCCCATTGACCCAACTGCTGAAGAAGGGGGTGAAGTATGACTGGACTGGCGAGTGTGAAGCCGCATTCCAGGAGCTGAAGAAACGACTTACCACGGCGCCGGTGTTGGCGTTACCATCAGAGGATGGAGACTTCGAGGTGTATAGCGACGCCTCGAGAGAAGGACTGGGATGCGTACTGATGCAGGATCAAAAAGTCATAGCATACGCATCACGACAGCTGAAACCGCACGAGCAAAACTACCCGACGCACGACCTGGAACTGGCCGCGGTCGTGTTCGCCCTGAAAATCTGGAGACACTATCTCTATGGGCGGAAATGTCGGTTGTTCACCGACCATAAGAGCCTCAAGTACATATTCACGCAAAGAGAGCTGAACTTGAGGCAGAGGAGGTGGTTGGAACTGATCAAAGATTACGACCTAGAAGTCGCGTATCACGAGGGCAAGGCCAACGTCGTGGCCGACGCCTTGAGTCGGAAGGCGCAACACGTCACGAACTCACTGGTGATACCGGCCGAATTGTACAGAGATTTGGCGAAACTAAGCCTGGAACTGGTGCAGCCCGGTACGGTAACCGAGGTCGTCAACGCGATGGTAGTAAGCCCTACCGTATTCGAAGAAATACGACTCGCCCAGGCGGGTGACGAACAGATGGAGGAAATAAGGAGAAGCATTGCCGAAGGAAAGGCAGTAGATTTCCAGATTCACGAGGACGGGAGCATCCGCTTCAGGGGAAGATGGTGTATACTGCGGGAGTCCGCAAATCTGAAGAAGAAGGTGATGGAGGAAGGCCATAGCACCCCCTACTCGGTCCACCCCGGAGGGGATAAGCTATACAAGGACTTGAAGAAAAATTATTGGTGGCCGAACATGAAGAGAGAGGTGGCCGAATTCGTGGCAATGTGCCTTACCTGCCAGAAGATCAAGGCAGTACGGCAAAAGCCCTTAGGATTAATGCAACCATTGGAGATCCCAAGCTGGAAGTGGGATAGCATCTCCATGGATTTTGTTTCAGGGTTGCCACGTTCGCCAAAAGGAATGAATAAGATCTGGGTGATCGTGGATAGGTTAACGAAGGCCGCCATTTTCATCCCGATGAAGGACACTTGGACAATGGACCAACTAGCAAGAGCATACGTAGACAATGTGGTACGCCGGCACGGGGTGCCGCATGACATCATCTCGGATAGGGATAGCAGATTCGTCTCCCAGTTTTGGACCAAGCTGCAAGAAGCTCTGGGGACGCAGATAAAGATGAGTACGGCGTTCCACCCTATGACAGATGGACAGACGAAGCGAACTATACAGACGCTGGAGGACATGTTGAGGGCTTGTGTGTTGGAATTCAAGGGAAGTTGGGAGCACCACTTACCCTTGATCGAGTTCTCCTATAACAACAGTTATCATGCGAGCATCGGCATGGCGCCCTTCGAAGCGCTGTACGGACGAAGATGCCGGAGCCCATTGAGTTGGGAAGAGAATGATCGAATAATGACGGTAGGGCCACAACTGGTGGAGGACATGGCTCGCAAGTTAAGGTTATCCAGGGGAAGATGAGAGCCGCTCAGGACCGGCAAAAGAGTTATGCGGACGTGAGACGGCAGGACTTGGAATTTCAAGTCGGTGACAAGGTCATGCTGAAAGTCTCGCCAATGAAGGGCGTAATGCGCTTTGGCAAGCGAGGGAAACTGAGCCCACGATACATAGGGCCATATGAGATCCTAGAGAGAGTGGGGAATCTGGCGTACCGGCTGGCGCTGCCGCCTCAACTAGCACGCGTCCATAACGTGTTTCACGTTTCCCAGCTAAAGAAGTATGTGCCCGACACGTCGCATGTACTCCAACCGGACGTAATCGAATTGGATGATGACTTGACCTATGAAGAAACCCCGGTGCAAATACTCGACTACAAGGAAAGGGTGACAAGGAATAAAACTGTAAAGATGGTCAAGGTCCTGTGGTCCAACCACGAGACGGAGACGGCAACCTGGGAATTGGAAGCCGACATGAGGCAACGTTACCCTACCCTCTTCCAAGACGACCCGACCACAGTTATGGGGACATAACTGTATTCTTAAGGGGGGGGGGAGGATGTAACACCCGAGGAAAAACAAATTAAAATTGTTTTGAACTACGTCATGACTTGATCCCTTCACAGGGTACGTAGGCAGCTTAGAACTAATTTCTAAGTTCAGTCACGAAACAAATCACAAAATACATCACGAATTAGATCACAAGGACGATAGGAGATGTGGAACCAATTTAGACTAGGCTAAGTAGGACCCGGAAATGTTGCGAGCGATAAGCCGGACTCGTAACAAGATTAAGGAGAAGATTCCGCAACGAAGACGACCCAGGGAATCGAGCTAACACGTAGAAAACCGATAGGGGAAAGCGAGGGAAGACCCGACGGAACACGCGGACCGCCGAACCGGCCGGTCCGGCCGGCCCGCGCTGCCCGCGCGCCGCCGCGCGGCCAAGGGCGTCGCGCCCCCAGGGAAGGTCACGCGTGCTCCGCGCGCACAAAGGCCTATGTGCGCGCCACCAGCGCGCCAGAGGTGCAGGAGGTGTAAACTTTCCTTCCATGGCGATTTTCTTGCCAAAAATCCGACCTCCATCAATGGCAAGTCGATCACAACAATGGGGAAGGGCATAAGATCAGATTTGGGGCGCCCCTCCCCCTCACTCTCAGAAAACCTAACCCTAAACACCTCCAAAACTCCTCTCCAAGTCGAAACCTCTCCGAACTCACTTTCCGGCAAGAATTCCGGCGACGGCAAGGCGAAAGGAACCAAGCCCTGCCCTCTAGACTCTTGGTAAGCTATTGTACAAAGTTTCAATTCGTCCATAAGTCTCAGAAACTCGAATTCTAACACTATTTCCTTACTACGATTCTCCGTCGGAAAACGAACAAAAAGCGATCGGAGAAGTTGGCCGTTCGTCGTGACCCTAGGACGTCCGGAAACCCAATCCAGCGACCCTATCATCATCCTAAGTAAGTTAAAACCTTACTCACAAATTTTCGTGGTTGTTTGTTGTTTAAATCTCGAGATATAGGCTTGTAACAAAAATCGGTTTTCAAAAACCCTATTTTCGTCCAATTTTAAAGACTCGCCAAAAACACGACCTTCGGGAATTCAAACCGAAAACTTTTCAACATAAAAGTTGTTCCTAACACCTTTATCTATCTTGTGGCCAAATTTCAGCCGTTGACATTAAGTTTTGCTATCCCAATTTTCGCCATGAACTTTCTGTATCGAACCGAACAATTTAATTCTGTGACAGATTCCTTCATTCAACTTGATGCATGTTTTTCACCCATTTTTCGAATGATTTAACTTTGCATTTCTAAACAAAAGTTGTAGATAATTGTGTCTAGATTATGCCTACAAAATTTCACGAATTTTGGTGTTCATTTGATATGTCAAACGGCCAAGTTTTTAGAACTGTTTTGAATTCGTTTTAAGGGCCATGAGTATGCAGTGAGTTGCACTCGATTTTTGAGTACCAAGAATTCATTATTTCCAAAAACTTAAAACATGAAAGTTGTTCCTTAATGTGTCGCGTAGTTACTGTAAAAATTTCACATCGATTGGTTTTGAAATGAATTTTTAATCAGCGTTGCACGAACCTGTGACGAAAACGGTTTTTGAGACATAACTTATTCTTTGCAACAAACTCGGATTTCAACTCACTTCGGAACCTTATTTCCAAAAACTTAAAACATGAAAGTTGTTCGTATGTGTGTTTTTGAATTATTGTAAAAATTTCAGAATTTTTGGAGAAAGGACGAATTTTAAATTAAGAAAGGCGTAAACTGCCTCGAATAGGATTTTTCGAACATGAAAAAACTCGAACTATGAAAACGCGATATCGATCATTTGATAACTTTGAAATACGAACTTTCGAAAAATCCCGTTCACTAGGCTGAGCCGATCTTCATACTATCATTATCTTTGAGACTGCCTCGTTAGTGGTCTCCTTACTATCTGAGATTGCCTCGTTAGTGATCTCGCGCGCTGTATTTGTGGATCGCCTCGTTAGTGGTCCTGCTATCTTTTTGGATCGCCTCGTTAGTGGTCCTACTATCTTTGAGACTGCCTCGTTAGTGGTCTCCCATTGTTTGGACTGCCTCGTTAGTGGTCCTATGTTGAGATTGCCTCGTTAGTGATCTCCCGGTATGGTGTCCTCTTCTTAGTTTACGGGATGAAAAGTAAAAGACTCGTGTGAGTGTTTCATTATGCTTAAATCGTATTTATCCTGTCTTTAATTATGCATTTGAAATTTACGCATCTTAAATTATGCTTTAAATTTCGCTTTTTAAATTAAGTTCTGTAATCATGATTTTCCGCTGCAAATAAATCATGTATTTTTAAATTCCCGTACGGTAAGCGAAATCTTTAGTTTAAACACTTGTAACCCCTTTTATTTGTAGTTGGGGATTAACTTACTCAGTATATTTTTATACTGACAACCGTTGTCATTTCTTTTTTTCAGAGTACGTCGAGTGACGCATTGCATATGCACTTGGGGGAAATCATAATGGACATTTTAAATTTCTGCATCGTACTGTTTTTACCGGGTCTGTTAAACCCGAGGATTTGGCCATGTCGGCCGTGATTTTACTTTCCGCTGCACTTACTTTATTTATTTTCCGCACGTGATAATTTCTATTATCGTACTAAGTATTATAAATTTCCGGACTAAATCTTGAAATGTTTTAAATCTTTTCCATACCCACAAGCCTTGCGTTTCCTTAGCGAGCTCGGGAAGCCGTGTCTTGCTAGGAAATGCGGCGGTGACATCCCGGCCTGGGTTATCAAATCCGGGGTGTTACATAGGCTATAAGGACCAAATGAGTGGATACAAATACTCTAACCATTATTGCTCAAGACATAATTGGATGATTGGTGAGGTTGTAATCACTCTCACAATGTTTCATGTTCAATTGTTCAAATCTTAGCCTATAAATAGAGGGAGTTTCTAGCCTTCAAACACACCAATCTCATCCATCTCATTAGCCAAATTCACTACCCATTCTGTTCCTCAAAGTTCTCCCACGTAGTGAGCATATCTTAAGGATTGTGGAGTTTTGTAGGCTTGGCAACCATCATCATTCTAGAGTTCTAACTCTTCTCAACACTTGGTTAGTAAGATATCCTCCTTGTAAACTTGTATCTTAGAGATCTAAATCTTTTATTTTTATATTATAAATTGATTTTCCTCTATTTGTCGAATTTCAGTGAAACCCGTAATTTGTGGTCCGAATCTCGTGTTATAACGGCCATTATCTTTGAATCTTCTTGCTCTTATACATCAATTCGGTAAGTTAACACTCTCTACTTCAAGTTTTGGAGATCCCAATCCATGTTTAAGAGTACAAAATTAGAATTTTCCCATTATATCAAAATCTGTCAGTTTTTCGTTCACGTAAAGATCCATCTTTTTAAACTATTTTGGTTCATTATCCCTCAAAGGTTCCTTCATAAAACTTGTTCCTTATTGAGTTGAGTATCTTTCTGGAAAATTTTATAATTTTTAGAACTCATATGAAAAGGTTATGGGATCCGCTTTATCAAAAGGCCGAAATCTCTTTTTGTTGAAATCTAAGAAATGATAGTGTTTCTGAAATCCTCATTTTTGAAGGTCTTAAGTGTTTCAAACCCAAATAGTTTATTCATGAAAAATATTTATCTATATGTTATCTACCTTGTGGTAAAATTTCAGAATTTTTGGTCGCGAATTACTATTTTTAAAACCTGTTGAAAATTATAGAGTCACCATTGAATTTCTAGCAGAATATATGTTCTGAAAAGAACTCGATTTTTGAACTGTCTCCATACCTTATTTTGTAAAGTGTAAAACATAAAACTTGTTCAACTATGTGTTGAGTATCTACAGTTTAAATTTCATAGTAATCACCAATCATATGAATTTTTAAACTGACTTGGCGTAAACTGCGACGCTGGACTTGATTTTTTGTCCAAATGAGAAATTGTTGGATTTTGAGATCCATGAAATGATATTTTCATATTTATGAGATATTGATATGGGAGTTAAATGTTGAAATGATATTTGGCCTTATTGAATGCCCTTGTGATGAGGTTACTTCCTTGATATTGTTGAAAACTCTTTTAAAGAGGATATTATGTGGAAAATTGTGGAAAACTCTTTTAAATCCATTGTGCACTAAGGGCTAATGCACTAGGGATGTGTCTTGCGGGGCCTCCCCCTATAAATATGCCAAGACGGCATTGTTGATAAATTGCGCCAAAACGGCGTTGTTGCATGTATGAGTCTATACTCTTGGGTGTATCCATGATGGGTTACCCGAGGCTCCGGAGTGTGTCTGTATATGAGTCCGCTGCATGCTGATCATGACTTATGATCGATATGATATGATATGATATATGAAAAATGGTGTCCTCTTGTGCATAGTTGCTACAATGGTAAGAATGAAAGTTATTTATTTTGTTAAAGGTAATATGTGTGATCCTTATAAAAGAAAAAGTGAAAATTATTTTTTTTTAAAATGAGTGTCAACCACTATTTTAAAATCCACTTCTTAAAGTGGAGCGGGTTGACTTACTCAGTATCATTGTACTGATAAAAAGTAGTTGTGTTATCTTTTTACAGATATTGGAGCTGACATGTGAACTGCATCTCATGACATGAGCATTTGGGGATGGGATTACCTTTCATCAAAAGATTGTTGCTTTAAGGAACCACGTACTTTTAAATATTAATGTCCTGTATGTTGCCTTTAGTTTATGCTTCCGCGTGAGAAAGAACAATGACTCTGGTATTAAGTACTTTAAATTTTCTTATGTCGATATTTTATAAAATTGGCAATTATTTTTAAAGTTCATACTACAAAAATTTATATTTAGCCGTAGCACTTGTCAATTAAGTTAGCCAAAGGGCGAGCCTGACTGATAAGTGTGGCGGTAACATTCTGAAACCTTATGAGGATGAATTTCAGGGTGTTACAGCAGTGGAGTTTGAGCCATTTCGATTGTTTCTTAAAGTGTGATCTTTTACACAATAATCTATGTGAGAGTTGGAACGGGGCAGTACTTGTGGCAAGAGAAGGCTGCAAGATAACAGGGAGACGACAACATAAAACAAGCATTGGAGAGGGAAGTATTGTAAAAACATTTAAGATTATAAATAAATTGCAAGATGAAGGTTCTCAAGAATGTGTCCCGATCAAGTCCACTGACGTTATTATGAGGTGAAGTGTTATCGCGATAAAACACAACATGAAGTTGATTTGGAGTCTAAAACATGTGCATATAGACAGTGGGATCTCAGTGGAATACCGTGCAAACATGCCATGGCAGCCATATCAAATCAAGAACTACATGCAGCTGATTTTGTCCATTCATGTTATACAGTGGAGACTTATATGAAGGTATATGAGCATGCAATCCTACCAGTAAATGGGCAACATTTGTGGGGAGATATTGGATATGTGCATCCTATTACTCTGACAGAAGGACGAAAAAAAGGAAAGCCAATGAGTGCTAGAAAAAAAGCCCTCATAAACCAGTTAGAAAAGGGAAGAGGACTGAAAAGGGACAAAAAACAAAAATCAACCAAACAAGTGAGATTGAAGAAAAAAAACTTACAAAGTTACTTGTAGTTTTTGCAAGGGAGTTGGTCACAAGAAGAGGGGTTGTCGAGTAATAAAATCTGCTAATGATGTTGTTGATGAGTTGAATGCAACAAATAATGTGACACAATCTGAAGTGGCCCTATGGATTATACACAACCGAACGAAGTAAGTTTGAGTATAATTATATTTTTTATATTTAGTAGAATCTGTGATATGTACTGCAATAACCGTTTTATATTCTGCATGAATTATAGTTTGAAACACGTGAAGAAGTTATTGTTCGTGAAGAGGTTCAAAGGCTAGCCACTGAACAATCTTAGGTTACTCATGAAAAAAGACAATCATTTAAGGTAATATGCGATACAATTAAGGTATATAAATGCTCTGCCTTCATCAAAAACTTTATCTGATAAGATGTACTCCCTCCGTCCCACCCCAAGTGGCTTGTTACTGTTGGGCACGGGAATTAAGGTAGAGTTGGTTTGTGAGTATATGGTGGGGTCCACATAGTTGTTGGAGGGGAAAATTATTTCTATTTATAGAAAGAAGACATTTGTAATGGGACATTCAAAAATAGTAAGTAGGACATTTGGAATGGGACGGAGGGAGTATTAAATAATGTTATTAATATAAAACTATTTTAGACTGTGGATTGTCTACTTGGGTTTTCACGACCGATGGCATTTGTGGCCGAGCAAACAAACATAAGTCCAAGTGATTCTTGTAACACCCCAGTTTTTGGTCACCCAGGTCGGGATGTTACCACCACACCTCCTTAGCAAGACACGGTTTCTCCGAGCTTACTAAAGAGATGCAAGGCTAGATATTGTAGAATTTAAAATATTTAAACCAATTAAAATAGCCCATACAATATAAATTGAAAAATAATATTATAATGCAGCGAAAAAATAATATCTAAGTATAAGTATTGCAGCAGAAAATGTAAATAGGGCCAACATGGCCAAAACACGGGTTAAACAAGCCCGTCCATACTATAGTCTAATGCAAAATTTAAAAATAAAGTGTTCCCAAAAATCCCATGCATGCACGTGCTCAAGTATAATCCACATGCTCTGTAGGAAAAAGAAAGAAATGGTTTTGGGTCAGCACAACTTGCTGAGTAAGTTAACACATACATGATCGTAAGGTTTCAAAGCCATTAACGTAATATTTAAACAAAAGCATGATCATAATTCATAAATAATTTAATTGAATTAACTAAATAACTTGCATAGCTAATTCATGGATTCTAACAAGTAGCACATTTAGCATAGTTTAATCAAAGCCATAATTAATTTAAACGAAGCATTAAATAATTTAAATTGACCATAAATAATTATTTTTATTATCCCCATTACATCCAAGATTTAGTATTTCAAGTATTTCACGATTGCATCGCAATTTCGTCAAGTTTAGCCGGTAGCCCGGCGGCCGTAGCCGTATCCGCCATACCCAGTACCACTCCGGAGCATCGGGAAACCCAAATGGATATTCTCGAGAGTGTAGGCCATATATTTCATGCCATTTTGGCAATGTATCTTAAATTTCGCGCGGGTTCACCATCCTCCTTAAAAGGCACGAAGTGAATCGTTAGGGGGGCACCCTGCAGAGCACTCACCCCCTAATTTTAATTGATCAAGTTTGTAAGGGAATTTTTCAAAGATTCTAATTTCATGTATTTATTTCAATAAGAGATTTCTACTCGTTTAAACCTTAAAGGCTAATTTCACCGTTTCAACAAGATTTCAAGATTTAACTTCGATAAACCAATGTTTATTCCAAAATTTATTAAAAATCCGTTTTAAGTCCAAAAATTCTGAAATTTGACCAGAGACTCGAAACTACAGAGGCGAACAAGTTTCGTGTTTTAACTTTTTCGATCCGAGTTAAGGAAATAAGCCAGAAACGTCGATTTTCATCAGGATATTAATCTGTCCGAATTTCTACACAGCTGTTTCAAAATTTCGAGATCTACCATAGCAAACTAAGTCCAAATTTGATGATATTTTACAGGGAGATACCTAAAACATATATCTACAAGTTTTATGTTCGATTCAAGTTCTGAATTGGTCTAGATCTATTGTCAAAAATGTCTACAAGTTCGGACTAAAGTTCTGTCAAGATTTCAAAATCTAAATTTAGAATAGTTCGGTTTGGGGTCAATTTCAGATATCAAAACTTAATGAAAAATTATAAAATTTTTACAGGAGATAGATCTATGTCTTAGAAACATTTGTCGTGTTTTACATTTTCTCGTTCGATCAGTTTTAAGGGTTTGGAAAAATCGTGCAAAAATGCTGCGCAGTAGAGATCTTCGTGTTGACAGATTTTTAAGTTCTTGATTAAATCTTTAGATTAGGTGATTTTAAATTCTCCTAAAACCACGTAAGCGTTAACTACAAATGTGTGGATTTTCTGGCTCGTTGATTCGAAGGCGTGGCTTCGAGTCCACCGTTTATCTCCTTGATTCGTCGGGTTCTTCCTTCTAGATCCGAATCGGGGTGTAGAATGGGAAAAAGGATGAAGTTAGGATTCGTTTTCGAATCAAGAATGGAAAAGATTTGGACCAGAGCTTACCACAACGACAAGGCCTTCCGATTTTCGTCCAAGACAGCCCCTCTTCTTAGTTTCGTGCCTTCCACAACTTCCGGGATTAGGGTTTAATGTGTAGAGATTTTCTTAGGGTTTTGAAAAGTGTTCAGGATTGAACAAGGTGCTTATTTATAGATGTAAAGGACCTAGGGGACGTCCAAAGTCTGCCCTAGTAAGCCTTGAGCCGCAAGGTGAGCAACTGAAGTCGAAAAATCCGGATTCGGGCGAGAAAATCTCACATGGTTTGTTACTGCCCGACGGTGCGGGCTTGGTGTGCGGTTTAGGCGAAACACCGCGCTGACACCACGTAGTCACCGCCTGGACTTCGGTCCGGGCGGGTCGTGCGATCCGTCGAGCCTTTCCTCCTCTCTTTCGGACTTCTATCCCTCTATGTTCTCGGATTCCGATTTCTGGGCTATTGTCGGACTCCAATTTCCTATCTAAAATTTTACTCGGGACTAGATTTAATATTGGCCTCGAATTCTCGAGTCCATTGGTGTCGGGTTCCCGTGTACAATTTATTTGATTACATTATCTTTGGCTTTACGGGTATTGGAAATTTAATTCCTTCTTAAATTAAATTCCATTTCTCATTTCCTTATCTATGTATTATGTTTATTTATTTATTATATTTATTTATTGTTATTATTTTATTTATTGTTTATTTATTTTATGTTGCAAAATTCTCGGGTATTACAGTCTACCCTCCTTAAGAATCAACTTCGTCCTCGAAGTTGTGTTTCGGCTTTTCTCGTGTTAAGAACGAATCCTTTTGTTTATTTTATTATTTTGTGAGTGACTGAACTTAGAATTAAAATTTCTAAGCTGCTTACGTACCCTGTGAAGGGATCAAGCCATAACGTAGTTCAAAACAATTTGAATTTACTTGTTTACAAAAATGTACGGAAAATACATGGTGTGACATCCTCTCCTCCTTAAGATTGTAGTTATGTCACCATAACTGTGTCGGTGTCGGTTTGGAACAGTGTCGGGTAACGTTCTCTCATGTCTGATTCTAACTCCCATGTTGCTGTTTCGCTTTCATGGTTCGACCAAAGAACCTTGACCATTTTGACGGTTTTATTCCTTGTTACTCGCTCCTTAACGTCTAGAATCCATACTGGGACTTCTTCATAGTCAGATCCTCATCGAGTTCGATTACTTCCGGTTGAAGGACATGTGTCGGGTCTGGCACATATTTCTTTAGTTGTGAGACATGGAAGACGTTATGAACTCGATCTAATTGTGGCGGTAAAGCCAGTCGGTAGGCCAAATTTCCGACTCGTTCTAGAATTTTGTAAGGTCCTATGTATCGAGCACTCGACTTCCCTCGTTTGCCAAAGCGCATCACCCCCTTCATGGGTGATATCTTTAGCATGACCCTATCTCCTACTTGAAATTCTAGGTCTCGTCGTCTCACGTCAGCATAACCCTTCTGACGGTCTTGAGCGGCTTTCATTTTCCCTTGAATCACCTTTATCTGTTGAGCCATATCTTCGACAATTTGTGGTCCCACTACCACAAACTTATCATTTTCTTCCCAGCTCAACGGGCTTCGGCACTTTCGTCCATACAACGCCTCGAAAGGTGCCATGCCAATGCTAGCATGGTAGCTATTGTTATAGGAAAACTCAATTAAGGGTAAATCAGTTTCCCAATTTCCCTTAAACTCCAACACACATGTTCTAAGCATGTCTTCTAGTGTTTGGATCATTCTCTCGGTTTGTCCATCCGTCATTGGGTGGAATGCAGTGCTCATTTTGATTTGAGTACCGAGAGCTTTTTGTAACTCCGTCCAAAAATGAGAGACAAATCTACTATCTCTGTCAGAAATGATGTCATGTGGTACTCCATGTCGTCGTACCACATTATCAATGTAGGCTCGGGCCAATTGGTCCATAGTCCACATGTCCTTCATCAGGCTAAATATGGCCGTCTTCGTTAGCCTATCCACAATCACCCAAATCTTATTCATGCCTTTAGGTGATCGTGGTAATCCCGAGACAAAGTCCATCGAGATGCTATCCCACTTCCAACTTGGAATCTCTAGTGGTTGCATCAGTCCTAAGGGTTTATGTCTCACTGCCTTAACCCTTTGGCAGGTGAGGTATTTCGCCACGAAGTCTGCAACTTCCTTTTTCATTCCCGGCCACCAGTAGATCTTCTTCAGATCCTTATAAAGTTTGTCACCTCCGGGATGCACTGAATATGGTGTGTTGTGCCCTTCATTCATCAACCTTTGCTTCAACTCGGCACACTTTTGAGGCACACACCCCCTCCCTTTGAAGCGAATGCTTCCATCCTCATGGATAGCAAATTCTATTGCCTTAACCTCGGCAATATACTCCTTTATCCTCTCCAATTTTGCGTCGCCCGATTGGGCGAGTCTAATCTCGTCCAATATTGGAGTTTCTACAACCATCGCGTTGATTGTTTCACTCACTGTGCCCGGATGCACAAGTTCCACATCTAATCTTGCCAAATCCATGTACAATGCCGGCGGAATTACTAACGAGTTTGTCACGTGTTGGGTTTTCCGGCTTAGGGCATCGGCTACCACATTTGCCTTCCCCTCGTGGTAGGATATCTCCAAATCATAATCCTTAATAAGTTCCAACCACCTTCGCTGTCTCAGATTCAACTCCTTCTGAGTGAATATATACTTCAAGCTCTTGTGGTCAGTGAACATTCGACACTTTCGCCCGTAAAGATAATGTCTCCCTATCTTTAGAGCGAAAACAACCGCTGCCAACTCCAGGTCGTGTGTCGGGTAATTTTCTTCGTGAGGTTTCAGTTGGCGTGATGCGTATGCAACGACCCTCGAGTCTTGCATCAAGACACAACCTAAACCTTCCTTCGAAGCATCGCTGTAAACTTCGAAGTCACCATTCTCTGATGGTAGCGTCAATACGGGTGTGGTTGTGAGTCGTTTCTTTAGCTCTTGAAACGCAGCCTCACACGCCTCTGTCCACTCGTATTTTACTCCTTTCTTCAGTAGCTGGGTCAATGGACGTGCAATTTTCGAAAAATCCTTCACGAACCGTCTATAGTACCCGGCTAATCCAAGGAAACTCCTTATCTCAGTTGGGCTCTTTGGCGCTGCCCACTCTGTCACAACAGAAACGTTTGCCGGATCCACTGAAACTCCATCAGCGGATACTATGTGTCCAAGAAATGCTACCTCCTTCAACCAAAAATCGCATTTGGACAATTTGCCGTATAGTTGGTTCTTTCGCAAGGTCCATAACACTTAGTGCAAGTGTTGGGCATGCTCTTCCTCGCTCTTCGAGTAGATCAGGATGTCATCAATGAACACCACTACACACTGATCTAACAACTCTCGAAACACATTGTTCATGAGGTTCACGAACATTGCTGGAGCATTTGTTAACCCGAAGGATAACACTGTGAACTCGTAGTGGCCATATCGAGTTTGAAACGCCGTCTTCCGAATGTCTTTCTCAGCGATTCTCAACTGGTGATACCCAGATCGTAAGTCGATCTTCGAGAATAGTGAAGCTCCCTTCAGTTGATCAAACAGATCCTCAATTCTCAGCAGAGAGTACTTATTCTTGATGGTCACTTGGTTTAACCCCCGATAATCTGTACAAAGACGTAATCCTCCGTCTTTCTTCTTAACAAATAAAACCGGTGCTCGCCATGGGGAAGTACTCGGTCTTATGTATCCTTTCTGCAGTAACTCCTCAAGTTGTTCCTTTAACTCCTTCATTTCCAGTGGTGCCATCCGGTATGGAGCTTTTGAGACAGGCTCGGTTCCCGGAATGAGATCTATGGTGAATTCAAGATCTCGCTTAGGTGGCATGCCCGGAATGTCTTCGGGAAACACATCCGGGTATTCTCGAGAGTGTAGGACATATATCTCATGCCTTTTTGGCAATGTATCTCAAATTTCGCGCGGGGTCACCATCGTCCATAAAGGCACGAAGTGAATCGTTAGGGAGGCACCCTGCAGAGCACTCACCCCCTAATTTTAATTGATCAAGTTTGTAAGTGGATTTTTCAAAGATTCTAATTTCATGTATTTATTTCAATAAGAGAATTCTACTCGTTTAAACCTTAAAGGCTAATTTCACCGTTTCAACAAGATTTCAAGATTTGACTTCGATAAACCACTGTTTATTCCAAAATTTATTAAAAATCCGTTTTAAGTCCGACAATTCTGAAATTTGACCAGTGACTCGAAAACACAAAGATGAACAAGTTTTGTGGTTTAACTTTTTGATCCGAGTTAAGAAAATAAGTCAAAAATGTCGATTTTCATCAGGATATTAATCTGTCCGAATTTCTACACAGCAGTTGCAAAATTTCGAGATCTACCATAGCAAACTAACTCCAAATTTGATGAAATTTTACAGGGAGATACTTAAGACATATATCTACAAGTTTCATGTTCGACTAAAGTTCTGAATCGGTTAGATCTATTGTAAAAAACGTCTACAAGTTCGGACTAAAGTTCTGTCAAGATTTCAAGATCTAAATTTAGAACAGTTCGGTTTGGGGTCGATTTCAGATATCAAAACTTAATGAAAAAATATGAAGTTTTTACAGGAGATAGATCTATGTCTTAGGAACGTTTTTTGTGTTTTAAGTTTTCTCGTTCGATCAGTTTTAAAGGTTCGGAAAAATCGTGAAAAAATGCTGCACCGTAGAGATCTTCGTGTTAACAGATTTTTAAGTTCTTGATTAAATCTTTAGATTAGGTGTATTTTAAATTCTCCCAAAACCACGTAAGCGTTAACTTAAAGATTTGTGGATGTTTCGGCTCGTTGATTCGAAGGCGTGGATTCCAGTCCACCGTTTATCTCCTTGATTCGTCGGGTTCTTCTTTCTAGATCCGAATCGGGGTGTAGAATGGGAAAAAGGATGAAGTTAGAATTCATTTTCGAATCAAGAATGGAAAAGATTCAGACCAGAGCTTACCACAACGACAAGGCCTTCCAATTTTCGTCCAAGACAGTCCCTCCTCTTGGTTTTGTGCCTCCGACGACTTCCGGGATTAGGGTTTAATGTGTAGAGATTTTTCGTAGGGTTTTGAAAAGTGTTCAGGATTGAACAGGGTACTTATTTATAGATGTAAAGGACCTAGGGGACATCCAAAGTCTGCCGTAGTAAGCCTTGAGCCGCAAGGTGAGCAACCGAAGTAAAAAAATTGGATTCGGGCGAGAAAATCTCGCATGGTTTGTTACTGCCCGACGGCGCGGGCTTGGCGCGCCGTTTAGGGGAAACACCGCGCGGTCACCTCCTGGACTTCGATCCGGGCGGGTCGTGCGATCCGTCGAGCCTTTCCTCCTCTCTTTCGGACTTCTATCCCTCTATGTTCTCGGATTCCGATTTTTGGGCTATTGTCGGACTCCAATTTCCTATCTAAAATTTTACTCGAGACTAGATTTAATATTGGCCTCGAATTCTCGAGTCCATTGGTGTCGGGTTCCCGTATACAATTTATTTGATTATTGGAAATTTAATTCCTTCTTAAATTAAATTTCATTTCTCATTTCCTTATCTATGTATTATGTTTATTTATTTATTATATTTATTTATTGTTATTGTTAAATTTATTGTTTATTTATTTTATTTTATTTTATTTATTTATTTGTTTTATGTTGCAAAATTCTCGGGTATTACAATTCTAGAGTTGAAATGAGACCAACACCATCATTTGCCCCCAAATGATTAGTTCTATGTCAACACTTAAGTGTAACGTTGAAGAACTTGAGTGCAGATGTGGCATCATGCACCAATGGAAACAAAAAGGGAAAATCAGTGCTTAAGTAATTTGGTTACGAGTTGTTTGGCTTCACTTTTGGAAACTCTATGTAAAGCACTAACTGTTTGCTTCACTTTGGATACCCTAGGTAAAGGACTAATTGTTGGCTTCACTTTTGGATGCTCAATTTCAATCCTGATGGATGAAATAACTTATTTTTATTTGTCTGCCATGTTGGCTTATTTTGGACATTATATGTAAAGCACTAACTATTGGCTTCACCAATTTTATGTTGCTAAAGTACTTTATATCTCTCCGTGCCTTGTGCTTTGTTTGCCAACACTATAGCTTTGCAAATATTGTTTGTTGCTTTATCTTTCAATTTAAGATTGTGTATGTTGCAAATTGAGATTTTATCGGTAGGTTTGTGGCTTTGTGTAAATTATGCTCCTGTTGCCTTGTCTTTTTAAGATTGAGTGTATGTTGCAAATTTAGATTTTATCTGTAGGTTTGTGGCTTTGTGTAAATTATGCTGCGATTGTCTTTTGTTTTATGATTTAGTGAATGTTACAAATTTAGATTTTATCTGTAAAATTATGGTTTATGGTTGTTTTATTTTCTAAAACATATGGAACCTTTTGAGGCATGGGAGTAGGCATTGGTTGATAAGGGATTTTATAGCTTACCTGAGTGTAGTAGACTTGTTGCATTCTTCTTGAATTTTGTACCATCTTTTATGTCCAGGAGTGACGAAGCATATGTTGCTGAAACAAAAAAATATACTACCTCTGTTCTCTTGAAAATGCAACATTCCACAACAGCACACAATCCAATAAACATCTTTAATGATTAATAACTTAAATTGTGTGAATAGCTGATCTGAAAAATTTTCTCCAAGAACCCTTCTATTCTCTCCCCACTGTTTCTTCTTCTTTCCCGCTTATGGCTGATGAAGAACTGGCGGATCATGGCGGTGTCCCACCCGATCCCGATGCTTCTCGTCATCTCAAACGTCTTCGATCATCCTTTAGCGATGTAGTTCGCAAAGGGGCTGGATTTGTTCATGTTACCTTGGAGGATGACTCGGAAGATCATGCCGGCGATCCATTGGATATTGTTACTACTTTCATAGATGGTGCTCCAGTTGTAACCTTCTCCCCATCGTATAAAGAACGCCTCATCCGTCCATGGCTTAATGCGGTGATTATCAAGGTGGTAGGACGGAACGTTTCTTATAGGATCTTGAAGTCAAGATTGGAACATATTTGGCCGGCCTTTCAATCAGTCCCTCTTATTGATCTTGATCAAGGTTACTACGTGGTGAAGTTCCAGTCGCAAGAGGACGCTCTTTTTGCTCTGACGGGGAGACCTTGGATGGTGTCCGGCCATTACTTGCCCGTTCAACCCTGGAGTGAAGATTTTGATTCAGATACGAATGTTATTCATTCCATGGTTGCATGGGTGCGATTACCTAAACTGCCAACTTTTGTCTATACTCGGCGGACGCTCCATCATTTGGGTACTCTCATCGGGGAGGTCGTGAGCATCAATTCTAACACTGATAAATCTGAGAGGGGAAGGTATGCCCGGTTGGCTATCAGGTTTCCTTTGTCTAAGCCGCTTGTCCCACATATCACTATTGGAGGTCGTATCATCGAACTCGAATACGAGCACCTCAAGCTTGTTTGCTTCAAATGTGGGTTATATGGTCATGTGCAATCTAAATGTCCGGACATTCCCAAAACTGACCCCCGTCCCCAAGAGATTCCTGAGGCTAATGAGATCGTCAAGAACTCCAATCAGTCGGCTACCACATACGGGCCTTGGATGATTGCGCAAAACCGTCGCCCGCGTCCTTCCCAATCCAGAGGCCCACAGCCTCACTCTTTTCCCCAGTCTCGCAATCGTTTTGCTGCCCTAGATGAAGAAAGGGATTATATCTCTCCTGAATCCGAACATGCAGTTCCCATGGATGATGGTTCTCCTCAGGCTTACTCTCCACCCCCCAAACACCACTCGCCTCCACGGGCTAATCCCAAAATTAATGTCAACCGCCCCAGACGACGTTCACCATCTCCGGCCTCTGAAGCTGCGGGTTTCATGCCGTGACCCCTGGCTGGTTGCCTCAGCCCTCAGGTGCTAGGATGATGGTAGTCAAAACCTCCCTGCCCCCTGATCACCATGCAGTCGTGATCTGCAAATGATCCTTCTTCCCAAGCTCATAGCAAGGCTGGCTCTCTTGTTGGTCCATAGGGAGGCCGACCACCTGATCCATCGAAATTGGATTTATCAGACCCCATGGATGAAGGGGATAATCGGGCACATGCTAGTCCTGTCCGGGCTGCAAGCCTTCCGGCCCATTTTCGTTGCTAAGTCTCTAGTCCGTTTATTTCTGTTTTTTCTTTCTGTTATGAATCTGAATACTGCTTGTTGGAATGTACATGGAGCTGGCTCGAAGGAATTTTGTCGAGAGTTTAGGGATATGACATCCCATAATCGCACTGGTTTCATGGCTATGTTTGAACCACGCATCAGTGGAAGGAAAGATGATAAATTTGTTTATAAGAGTTATTTTCATAATTCTTTTCGTATTGAAGCAGCCGGTTTTTCTGGTGGGATTTTGTTGCTTTGGAAGGACGATGTCAAAGTCGAGATTCTGGAATGTCATTCTCAATTCATAGATTCCAGAGTTCAAGTTGCTGATACATCCTTCTATGTTACCATGGTCTATGGAGCCCCGAACAAATACTATCGTTCTTGGTTGTGGCCTGAGTTGTCCCGCATCAAACGCAACAGACATGATCCTTGGTTAGTCGGGGGCGATTTGAATTGTATTGCCAGAAACTGTGAGTCCCGGTGTGGGGTGAAGACAAAATTTGTGTGTTCGGAACTCTCCAGATGGACTGAGCTCAACGACATGATCGAACTTAAAACGTTTGGGAGCCAATTTACCTGCGCCCGTGGCTCTCTCAGGAGACGCTTGGATCGTTTGCTTGGCAATAAAGTGTGGCTCGATCTTTTTCCCCTAGGTACGGTGAAAGTGCTTCCTAGGATTCTTTCGGACCATGCTCCTTTACTTCTTAGGTTAACTGATAATTGTAGAGAGCGGGTGTTTTCCCTTGATAAGTTGTTTCGCTTTAAGATTTGTTGGCAAAATCATCATAGTTTCCAGAATATGGTCCAAGCTATCTGGAAGAAAAATGTCCCTCTTATTGAAAAGCTTAAAGATTTGCAAGTGGCAGCTTCTGATTGGCATAAGCAAGTCTTCAATAATGTTGGACGTCGTAAGATACGTATTCGTTCTAGGCTTGCTGGTATTGAGAAGGTCTCTTGTTGGATGGAGAACCCTTTTCTTAAACGTCTCCACGCTCAATTATGTTTGGAATTTGGTCAGATATTAGAGGTTGAGGAACTCAACTGGATTCAGATAAGTGTTAGGGACTGGTCCGTTGCTGGAGATCAGAACTCGAAATTCTTTCACAATTTTGTCAAGCTTTGAAAGTCTAAGAAATTGTTCTCTATCCTTGAAGATGCTGCGGGCCATGTGTTTATGGAGGATGAGGCTATCAGGGACATGGTTACTTCATATTTCGAGCATCTTTTCCTTGACAATCCCACTAGTCCAGCTTTTTCTAATCACCTGGTTGGTCAGATCCCACACCTTTTATCAGCCGACTCTCTTTTTATGGATTCTGAACCCTCAGACGAAGAAATTTGGAAGGCTGTGCGAGGCATGGCTCCTTTAAAGGCTCCTGGCCCCGACGGTTTTCATGCGGTCTTTTATCAGCAAAACTGGGCAGCTGTGGGTCCTTCTATCTGCGATTTTGTGAAGGACTGTTATAAGCATCCACAGAATCTCGCCTCCATCAATCATACTCTCCTTGTTTTGCTTCCAAAAGTCCCTAATCCTATATTTGTTTCTCAATTCCGTCCTATTAGCTTATGCAACGTTCTGTACAAGGTCATGATGAAAATTTTTACTAATAGACTAACTCTATTATGCCTAAGCTCATTGCTGCAGGATAAGCTAGTTTTGTGAAGGGTCGATTTATACAAGACAATATCATTACTAGCCAAGAGATTGCTCATTATTCGGAGAAATCCTCCGCTAAACCAGGATATATGATCATTAAACTCGATCTATACAAGCTAGTTTTGTGAAGGGTCGATTTATACAAGCTTTGTTGGCAATTTATCCATGAAACCTTGGTGATGGCAGGCTTTCCCCAGTCTTGCATTTGCTTTCTTATGAATTGTATACAATCCATGTCCATGCAGGTACTCTGGAATGGACGATTGTCGAGCGCTTTTAAACCCTCTCGTGGAATTCGGCAAGGAGATCCTATCTCTCTATATTTGTTCATCCTGTGCCTTGAACGTCTAGGAGCTATGATCAAGGAGGCAGTGACTAATGGCCTTTGGAAACCTATGACCTGGAACAAAGGTGCTTTGAAGATCCCCTACATTTTCTTCGCGGATGACATTTTGCTTTTCGCCAAGGCCTCTCCTGATCAAGCTAGTATTATCAAGAATGTTTTGGAAAAGTTTCACAACATGTCTGGTTTGGCGGTTAGCATCCAGAAGTCTAGAATCCTATTTGGTAACATTGTTCCCAACTCTACTCGTCAAAATATTGAATCTATTCTTGGTTTTAAAAGTACTTGCAATCTTGGTACCTACTTAGGTATTCCTGCTGTGTCGGGTCGTCGCACCCGATCTTACTTTGGTTTCCTTCCTGATAAAATGGCTTCTAAGCTTTCAGGTTGGGCGAATAAATATCTGAGCCTTGCAGGCATGGCAATTCTTATTAAATCCGTCCTTCAATCCATTGGTATCTATGCTATGCAAGTCATGCGCGTCCCACGAAACGTGATTCTAAAAATGGAGCAACTTTGCCGATCTTTTCTCTGGGGATCTTCTACCACCTCCAGGAAACCACATCTTATTGCATGGGATGTAGTTACCAGGAAGATCTCTGATGGAGGCCTTGGAATTCATGACCTGCAATCACTCAATGATGCACTCCTATGGAAGAATTGGTGGCATCTTCAGTCCAGAAATACCATTTGGACTTCTCTTCTTAAACATCGCTATGGTTGGCTTGGTCACAACTTTAAGCAAAAATCTCAATCCTTCTCACAATTTGCTAAAGACTTAGCTACCATTTGGCCTTTTGTTTTCCTCGCGCCTTGGCTGGAGTTTGGGCAATGGTAAGTGCATTTACTTTTGGAGTGACAAATGGCTTAATATAGATATTTCTTTGCAGGATTGTGCTATTCACCCTCTTTCTTCAGTGGATCTCAACCGCATGGTGGAGTATTATGTTGATAATGGTGCTTGGGCAGTTCACAAGTTTGCTGATTTGCTTCTCCCGGATGTTGTCCAGCTTATTCTTCTTTGCAGACCTCCTATGGCTGACGATCCTGACCAGCCCATCTGGATCCCTTCTCTCCGAGGAACCTTCTCAACTAAAAGTGCCAGGGAATCCTTGTTGAATTTTATGGCTTTTAATTATAAGTCTTGGCAGACAATATGGAGATGGCCGGCGTCTCAACGTGTTCGTACATTCTTATGGCTCTGCAGGCATGATAAAATTCTTACTGCAACAGAAAGAGCCAGGAGAGGTATGGCCATGCATGCTGATTGTTGGAAGTGTGGAGCGTTGGAAACTGGCATCCACGCCCTTAGGGATTGCCCTGATTCTGCTCAGGTTTGGATCTCCCTCGGGTTTTTAGCGAATTCGTCGTTCTGGTCTCATAACCTATCTGAGTGAATCGATTCTAATCAAAGTGCTACTGTTGGCGACTCCATAGCCTCTTTATTTGGCTTTGGTATCTGGGAGATTTGGAAGGCCGGATGCCGTGAACTATATGGCAATGAAAGGATTAAATGGGGTCACTTGTTTTCCTCGATTCGCCGTATATGTTCAGAGTTTTTGGCTGCTCGTGCTGAACTTCAGTCGCATGGAGTCAAAATGTGGAGTACTAAGAAGATCAAATGGGCAAAACCCCCCACGGGTTGGGCTAAACTCAACAGTGATGGAAGGATTTCCAAGTCTTACAGCATGGCTGGTGGAGTCATTAGGGATTGCTATGGACAATGGATGGGTGGCTTTCGGGCTAAAGGTGACGTGAAGGATGTGCTCCAAGCTGAAGCTTGGGGTATTCTACTTGGCCTCCAGTTAGCTTGGGAATTGGGTATCTCCAAGATTATTGTGGAATCGGACTGCCTACATGTTATTGAGCTTATCAATAAGGAAGCAGATGCCTCGGGTCAGCATCATCAACTCTTATCCAAGATTCAAGCAATGTCACTTTGGCAATGGGATGTACGGTTCAACTGGATCCCGAGGGAAGAAAATTTTGTAGCTGATACTCATCTTAGAGATAACTCAATGTTATGGGGTGTTGAACACCTCACTAGGCCTCCAGATTTTATTCATTCTGCACTGATGAATGATTGTAGTGGCATGCTTTATGTTCAACAGAGTTATGAATAAAATGGCCTCGGCCCTCCCATTCTCCCGAAAAAAAAAATAACTTAAATTGTGTATATGTAAAAATTATAAAAAGTTGATATTCTAAAACTACAAGATATGACGAATTCAACAAGAGCTCACTTGACTATATTTTTTCTTATATAACTAAGATAAAAATTTGAATTAAAGTTAAACAATGAATAGTAACAAAAGTGAAATGTTTCACTACCACAAAAATGAGGTAGTATGTGGAAACGTAAGCAGTGATGGAGATACCTGGGATTATGTTGGATCCCAAAATCATGGATGTTAAAAAAAGCCACAAACTTAAGTTAAACTTAAGTTAAACTTAAGTTAATTTTGATAGCCCTGTGCTCAAAACTTTGATTAAAAAAAAAAGATGTAGGGTAGAGGAACTCAATAAGGTATCCTGGAAGATGGACAAGAAATATTAGTAAAATTCCATTCAATTGTACATATTCCCAATGTACTTCAGACCACAAATCCAGAATAGATACAAAAGCCACAAACCTAAGTTGAAAGGAAAAGTTGGAAATTGCATCACTTTCATTAAACAATACACAACCATCTATACAAGTGATTGCATTGTTCACTAGAATAAAATATACACCATTCCCAAACCCCTACTCACAAGTTGCTACTACATTCATATTCATTAAAATCTAGAATCAACCGATACCAAATACTCATTACCTATCTACCATAACTCAGAACTCAAATATTACTTCATGATTACAATCATTTTATAATACCACATTTTTTCTTCTATAGCTTCAATTTCTCTTCTTCATCACTCAACTTTTCTTCTTCCATTGTTCACATGGGTCTCTAGCTCATTCTTCCAACACAATAAAAAACTGGTATGTTCTCTTTCCCCTTGAGCAGATGTCACTATCTTTGCAAGTAAAACACCTACGACACTCTCGACATCCATTGAAACGTCGGCCATGATTAGCATCTGTTCACGATGTCTCAACATTCACCACCCTCCCATAAAAGTATTACACAGCACCATCATTCATTCCTTCATTCATGCTACATAAAAAAAAAGGAAAAAAAAAACTCAAATAAAAAAGACAACCACGTTATGCAACAAACCGAATCTAATAACATATCAAACGGTCACAAGAATGAACCACTACACATAATACAAACACCAGTCCAACAACTCATGTATGATACTTTGCAAGAGTTTCTCATGCTATGCTTAGCATGATGCTTGGAGAGGTGAATATTTCATTGGAACCGTGCAGAGGTCCAGAGGACTATGATAGTATACATAGGAATAAAGACAAAAACATGTTTAAGTGAAAAAAGTAAATAAATTGTGTCTATCCAAGGACCCCGCAGCTCATAAGTCCCCACGACCATAATATACAGTAAATAATCATATATGGCCATTTACGCAATTTTCATTCTTTTTTCTAGAAAAAATATAGCTTTTTCAGCTCATAAATCAAATTTTGCAAAATTGAATAGAATTACTTTACACTCAGCTAACACACGTATGGATACAGAATAATCAACAGAGCAGAAACAAAGGACAGCGGATTTCAATGAATAAACCAAAAACATACCTCGAAAATTCAACAGGGCAGCCTCTTCTAGGGTTCGCGTGTTTGGAAGTATGCAATTTGGTTCTTCTTACGATGCAATTTGAGGTTCTCCTTATAATGCGATTTGCTTTCTCCTTCCTCGATGATATCACGATTGGGGGTATGGATACGAGTTTGGGTTCTTTCTCTGTGAATATGTTCTTATTCGTGATTCTTTTTTGTTTGCTTAAAAAATTTTAGTTATAGATTTATTAGCAGATTTGTTTTAGCAGGTCGGGTAGGTTAGGGTTTCTAATTGGGCCAGGCAATGGGTACGGGTAGTTGTATTTAAAAATAGATCTTTGGGTGCTTTAGCAATTTGACGGGACCAAAAGTGAAAAATTTCAAAACATGAGACCAAAAGTAGGTGGAAAAAATTCCTGTGGGACAAAAAATGGATTTCTCTCCATTGAAGTATGAAGGAGAATACCACATAACACCCTCACCATAATTAGAAGTGATGTTGGTGGCTTGCAGTTAGCGTGCTGCACAACAAATATTCAGCAGGAGCTGAAACTGATAATGTAATATATTAGTTGTGCTAGTTGGATTATTGGGAAAAAATTTACATTTATGTGACTCATGTTAATGGTAATGAATATTCACTTCACATCTTTAAATCCTATAATGTAGCAATGAATTTTACATACCATAAATTATAATTCATCAATTAATTACAGAAAACCATAGTTTAAAAAAAAAAAATCACCGGTGGCCTTTCGTCTCAGATGAATCCAAAAGAAGTTAGTCACAGGATGACAATCAAACTAGAATATGATGACAAAACAACCAGCACAACAAATAACTCATTCCATCACATCAGCACTGTCGTACCTACCCAACCACTTCCTTCACCTAATTGTAGGCACTTTCTAGTCATGTAACTATATGGCCATTCTCCCATGTGCAAACTAGCACAAGAATATCATTAACTTAGCACATAAACCAAGTTAACCCCAACTCCATCAAAATAAACTAAGTTCACTAAAACAAGAGTAATTAGTAAACTAGCACAAAAGATCATGTGGATCATCCTAATATGCCAAACAACCTAGCACATGATGACAGGAAAACTAGCATAGCTTCCTTCACAATCCCTTCAATTCCAATTGCACACATACTCACTGAAATCTATTTCCCAATTCCAATGGCTGAAGCAGGAGAAGGAAAAGCATAGGGTAGGCTAACTGGACCAAGATCCCCAATTATTTCCCTATCTATACCTATTGTTGTTTTCAGTTGACTCTTCATTTCATCAAACAACAATTCAACCATTTCAGAACCCTCTTCCCCAAAGCATCGCAAAATCCACCTCTACCTTACTGCCGATTCACCCCCTCCAACCTCCAGCGGCATTTATACATGTCCAAGCACACCCAATCTTACGCATCCTCCATCGCCCAGACTCCACCGATTGCGCAGCCTATGCCGACTTCGATCGAGGTCACTATCCTAGCGGCGTTCCCTCCCCCGCTGCCATTGCGCCTCTCCTGTGATGCCTCCGCCGCTTTTGCAACCCTTGCAGCGGCACTGCCGTGTGCAGATCGTCACCGCTGGCGCCTCTATTCGAGTGTCACTCTGCCATTGACTCATTGATTGTGTGAGTTGCTGTTCCTGGCTATTTTATAGGGAATTGAGTGAAACTCCATTGCTGTTGATTTTATGGGTGCAAGAATGGAGCAGGTGAAGGAAAAAATGGTGGCTGGGATTTGGAAAGAAGAGGAGGCGGATGGTGGGAGATAAAAATTAGGGCATAATCTTGATAAATATAAAATGATGGAGAAATGCCAAAATTAGGGATATACATTAATTATATAAATCTATTAAAAAGAGCTTTAAACCAATCCACTGGTATTGATATTCCCTCGGAGGGACAAGCTTAAACTATACGTGGCATCATCAAGCCACACCATTGGTTGACTTCTCGCCCAAGACTGGGATGATGGCAAAGGACTGGCCGTTTACTACTAAAGTAAGACACTAGCCAGGCCCGAACTCAACTATTCCATCGCAGAGAAGATATGATTCCCATTAGTTTATGCATGTAAGAAACCAGAACATTAAATGTTACCAAATGAATCCAAGGTCGTATTCAAATTCGATCTTGTAAAGCAAACCCACTCATAAGGGTCGACTAATGGAATTGGCTTTGAAACTCACAACATTTTCCTTAATACATGTGCCGATCAGGGGCGTAAAGGGACAAATAACTGCTGAGTTCTTGGCGAATATACAAAAATGCTGGAACCCGAAGAAGATATTGGCAAAATGTATGTTGCAATACATCCATGGCTCATGTATTTCGACGGATCAAGCACAAGTACAAGTCATGGGCGGGAGTCTATCTCCTCGGCCCAAATCAAGAAGAAATAAAATTATTTCTTGAATTAAACCTTATGACCAACAAAGCTACCGAAAATGAGGTGTTGATCCTCAGACTCGAAAGTTAGTCTTACGAAAGGCAAAGTCGGTCAAGATTCGGGGTGATTCTCAGTTGGTGCTTAATTGGGTAATCAGGACGTATAAATGCAAACATCCATGTATGTCAAGGTACTAAGAAAGAGTCATGGAATTACTTGAACAAATCCTAGATGTATCCATCGAATACTTACCTTGGGAAGATAACCACAAAGCCAATAATTTGGCTCCACATGCCTCGGGATATAAAACACATGACGTGTTTCATAGCTCAACCCCAGCGTCAACATGGTCAAGGCTTCCTTACTTCTCGATGTAAGAAGAATTGAGAAACAAGCCATGAATGGCCAAGTACTTATGTGCCCTATCGACGATGACACGAACAACGTTGGTATCCCATGTTATTGGCGCAGTAAAATTATTTAATATATCCTGAATCCATCAAGCACGGATAACCAAAGTATCAAAGCTAAAGCCCTTCGGTTCTTATATGAGGATAGAATTCACTATAAAAGGACCTTAGAAGGTGTACTGCTAAAATGCTTAAGTCCCGAAGACACCAATTTAGCAATGGCCGAAGATCATGAAGGCAAATGCGGAGCTCATCGTGCAGGATTGAACATGTGATGGACGCTTCAACGGTATGGCTACTTTTGGCCAACCATGTTCAATGATTGTATTTGCCAAAGGTTCTTCGGCATATCAAAGGAACTGTGATTTAAATCACTTGCCAGTAACAAGTTTGAATTACTTGGTTAAGCCTTGGCCATTCAAGGACTGGGCTATGGATGTGATTGGACGGATTTATCCTCCATCCAGCAAGTCTCAAGAGTATATATTTGTTGCAACCGATTACTTCCCCAAATGGATAGAAGTTGTCCCGCTCACAATGGTGGATCAAGATGTGGTAATCAGTTTCATCGATAAACACATCGTACATCGGTTCGAGATTCCACATTCTATCCTAACAGATCAAAGGACAGTGTTAATCGTAAACCGAATTGTCTAATACACGGATAAACTAGGGATCCGATTGTTGCATTCATCGCCATATTATGCACAAGCTAATGGCCAAGCGGAAGCAACAAATAAGAACATTATCAAAATCATAAGGAAAATGGTCAAGGAAAACCATAAGAAATAGCATGATCTCTTGTCCGAACTCTTGTAAGCTATTAGGACTTCTAAGAGCACTACCACGGGTTTTATGGTATACCAGTTAACTTATGGTCAAGAGTCAGTTCTGCCTGTTGACATATCAGTCCCGAGTCCGCGAATAACGCTCCAAGCATCAATTCAAGATAGTCAACATCAAGAAGAAATGATGCAACAATTGGAACAAGCGGACTCTCTCCGATTAGAGGTGATTGATAATCTTACTCGAGAATCCCAAAGAAGTGCTCGTTATTATAACAAATTCGTCAAAATTAACCATCAACGAAGGTGATTTTATTTGGAAAATGGTTGCCCAATTGGGAAGGACCTTATATTAACAAAATATTAAGCAAAAGTGTATACCAACTAATGGCCAGTGATGGAAATTTAGTACATCATAACATCAATACTAAATAGCTAAAGCAATATTATCCTTCTGTTTGAGATAGTACTTTACATTCCGAGTAACATAAATAAGAAAAGATCTACGAAATAGACTTATCAAAACTACACGTTTTGCTACAACTGGTCTATTTTGAATGGTCTTCATGCGGAGGACGACTTCTTGGTCCCAAACCAAACAACTTTCACAGTTCTAAACTGTGCTCCGGCAGACTCTCCCCTTGCTGTTGATGAGTCGTTGTAAGTGTCCAACACTTACAGAAGCTTTCCTCCACCAGTGGCGATTCTCAGCATTTCTGCAAGGAGCCCCTTGCTCGATGGTGTGCAGGGTCTAGAGCCTGATTCTCGGGAGCATGCCCTGATCTTGCCATGGATCGATTAAGCACTAGTTTGGATATGGAAATGACGAACACAAAAGGAAGGAAAATGGATACCGAGGCTACCACGTTGGAGAACCCAATCCGAGAATCGGTTGTATTTGACAACACCCACAATTCTCCCGATCACTAATCCCAGTGGTGAACGATACGATCAAGCACACCTCTTGCTTGAAAGGAATAATCCAATGGTGGATAATTCAAGGATGACCTTCGAAAGCTCTTGGATAACACATCAAAGAGAAAACACTTCATAACAAATGTATAATCATTCAAAGGTGTTTACAAGAATGGGGGTAAGCCACTATTTATAGGTGACCAAAACCCAAACCCTAAACAAGTACAAAATAACTAGGATCAATTCGGTTTACATGGGAAAAGACCGAATTGATGAAAGCAATAAAAATAAAGCAGCAAAACAATGCGAAATGTTCAATTCGAAATAAGACAGGCAATTCGGTCTAGACCGAATTAGGGTAGACCGAATTGGAGATCGAATTGCTGGCTTGAACTGTGAGGAAGGGAGGCGGATTCGAATTCGTCAATTCGGTCTAGTCCGAACGTGATAGACCGAATTGATCAACATGGAGGATCTCTTGAGGCACTGGGGTAATTCGAAATGTCTGGGCAATTCGGTTTAGACCGAATTGCCTAGACCGAATTGAAGGCTCCCTGGGATTCTTCAAGGCTTGAGGGGTATTTCGGTCTACATGTAGCAATTCGGTTTAGACCGAATTGAGGTAGACCGAATTGCTTAATTCGCACCAGGTTTGCCTTGTCCGAACATCTTGCTTCCGACTGGGTCCCATCGGCTTCCACTGTTCCGGCGTTGACCGGCCGTTGACCGGAGACTTTTCCGGCCAAATTCTGGCAGGATTCCGGTGAAGTTCCGGCGACGGCGGCGTTGACTCCGGCGTTGACTTTGACCGTGGTCCCCTCTTTTTGACCTCTTCATGCTCATTTCATCTGTTGTTGCATCCGGAGGTTGTTCTGCTTCGGGCTTAGTTCAGCAAGGTGGGACCCATGTTTTGGGCCCCGGTTCGGTCTGCTCCCACTGAATTACAGTGCTCCCTTTGACTCGGTCTGTTCGGCTTCTAGATGGTTCCCATTCATCTGATTCCTCGGTAAGCAATTTGGCAATGGCAGTCAGGAATCTCTTAGCACGCTGTCTTGAGCAGGGTCCCTCCGAAATGGTCACCACCGTTGAATTGGCTCCCATGCCATCCCCACCCCCTTGGGAAGGTTGATCCATCAACCGACCAGCATCTTCCTCCTCCCGCTCGAACAGCGACAGATCTGCAACATTAAAAACAGGATTAATATGGCCATATTCCTCAGATAATTGCAATTTGTAAGCGTTATTATTAATCCTTTCTAGGACACGAAATGGTCCATCTCCTCTGGGAGACAGTTTGTTGCGCCTGCTTGCTGTGAACCGCTCATTCTTCCAATTCAGCCATACCCAATCCCCTGGGTTCAGTTTAAGCTCCTTCCGACCTCTATTGTTATATTTGGCATAACCCTCTGCGGCTTTAATGAGACTGTCCTTCACATCCTTGTGCATTTTCTTGATTGCTCTTGCCCTATCCCTGCCATTAACGTTCAAGTGCTCATTGCGAGGCAATGGCAATAAATCCAATCACGTTAGTGGGTTAAAACCGTACACAACTTCAAATGGTGACATGTGTGTGGCATTGTGTACATGTCGGTTATAGGCAAACTCAATATAAGGTAAGCACTCATCCCAACTCTTACTATTGGAAGCAGTAATTATCCTAAGCAGATTACCTAAAATTATATTGACTGCTTCCGTTTGTCCGTCAGTCTGTGGATGATAAGCGGTAGAGAATAACAGCCTCGTCCCTATTTCGACCACAAGGATTTCAAAAAATAACTTACAAATTTTGCATCGCGGTAGGATACAATTGTCCTTGGCACACCGTGGAGTCTTACAACTTCCTTGAAGAATATCTTGGCCACATGGTGTGCATCATTTGTTTTGGCACAGGGTATGAAATGCGCCATCTTGGAGAACCTGTCAACCACAACAAAAATAGAGTCTTTAGCTCGTGTAGTTCGTGGCAACCCTAAAACAAAATCCATAGATAAATCAATCCATGGTCCATCAGGTGCTGGCAGTGCTTGATACAACCCGTGAGGTTTGGCGGTTGACTTGGCTCTCAGACATGTGATGCATTTGTTGATGAAGTCTGCGACCTGCTTCTCCATCCCTGGCCGGTGGAAACGTTCTGTCAGTACACTCATCGTTGAAATTCTATCTAAGTGTCCCATCATGTCTCCTGAATGAGCCTCTGTGATCAATAGCTCTCTGACGGACCCTCTTGGTATGCACAGTTTGTTTCCATGATACAGAAAACCTTTCAGTTAAGAAAATTCCTTGAAGGCTATTTTCTCGGTCTTCTTGTAGACTTCCCCGAAATCTTCGTCCTGAGCATATAAACCTTTTATGTGCTCGAATCCTATCAGGTGTGTGGTTGCAAAAGCTGCTAGAGTCATTCTCCTTGATAAGGCATCAGCAACCACGTTGTCCTTTCCTTTCTTATAACAGATCACGTATGGGAATGATTCTATGAATGAACTCCATCGGGCATGTCTTGCATTCTTCAACTGGCCTTGCCCTCGGATGTGCTTCAGTGTCTCGTGATCTGTATGGATAACAAATTCCCTCCCACGCAAGTAATGTTGCCAAGTCCGTAGAGCTTGCACCACAGCATATAACTCTTTGTCGTATGTGGAGTAGTTCAGCTGAGCTGCTCCGAATTTTTTGCTATGGTACGCGACTGGCCTTCCATCTTGCAACAGTACCGCGCCCATGCCGGTTCCGGACGCATCAAATTCGATTTCGAATGAAAGGTCAAAGTTTGGTAGAACTAACACCGGCGCATGGGTGAGTTTTTCCTTAAGCTCATCGAAGGACTTCTGCTCCTTGCTTCCCCATTTGAACTGGAGTCCCTTCTTCAGTAGCGATGTCATGGGTGCAGCGATGATACTGAATTGTGGCACAAATCTTCGAAAGAAGCCACACATGCCTAGGAAGCTTCTTACTTCATTAACGTTGGTGGGCGGAGTCCGCTCAGAAATAGCCTTGATCTTGGACTCATCTACTTTCAATCCATCTTTTCCAACCACGAATCCTAGAAAAGTTACTTCCGGCACATGGAAGGTGCACTTCTCGAAGTTGGCATACAGCTCAGCTTTCCTTAGTTTGATTATCACCTGCACAACATGCTTAATATGATCAGATTCGTTGTGACTACGGATAAGAATATCATCGAAATATACTACAACGAATTTTCCCATGAACTCTCTTAATGTTTCATTCATGAGTCTCATGAATGTGGACGGAGCGTTTGTGAGACCGAAGGGCATCACAAGCCATTCGTACAACCCGAATTTTATCTTGAATGCAGTTTTCCACTCGTCTCCCGGTTGCATACGAATCTGGTGATATCCGCTCTTCTGATCTATCTTTGTGAAAATGCTCGCTCCTCCAAGTTCATCCAGCATATCGTCAAGCCGTGGTATTGGATGGCGGTATTTGATTGTAATTGCGTTGACAGCTCTGCAGTCGACGCACATCCTCCACGTTCTATTTTTCTTTGGCACTAAGAGGACTGGCACTGCGCAGGGAGATAGACTCTCCCGAACCCATCCCTTATCCAAGAGTTCTTGGACTTGTTCCTGGACTTCTTTAGTCTCGTCCGTGT
Organism: Hygrophila difformis; assembly: GCA_030278955.1. Lineage (NCBI taxonomy): Eukaryota > Viridiplantae > Streptophyta > Magnoliopsida > Lamiales > Acanthaceae > Hygrophila > Hygrophila difformis. Next base: position 30,398,019 of record JAOANR010000005.1, on the reverse strand, counting down.
TTATGTGGTAGGCAGGCCTATTTGGAATGGATACTCCTGGCACGAAATCTATCCTGTGCTCTACTCATCTTAAAGGGGGCAATCCTGCTGGTAGCTCTCCGGGGAAGACATCCATGTTGTCTTCTAGCATCCTGCGAAAGTCATCAGGCAAGTTAAATGTAGCAGTAGAGTTCTTAGGAGTTTCCTCAATAGGTTTAACTAAAGCAAGGAAACAGTGACCTGGTATGGGTGCTTCTTCAATGGCTACTTCCAGCTCATGCTTCGTCAGTAGCAAGCACCTCTATGTTCCTGTCAAAAGTAATGGAGATTGATTAGAATTGTCTGTATTACCTACAATCCCTTTACCTTTCTGTTTCTTCTTGTACTCCTCTTCTTCCTTCCGGATGTTTTCTACCAAGTTGCGATGATCAATCTTGACAGTCTTGGGTGGTAGTGACTTCATCGTGATTCGATTTTGGCCATCTCGGAACGAGAGATCATTCTCGGTGCCCCGATAGATTACGCGCTTGTCATACATCCATGGTCTCCCTAGTAGCACATGGCAAGCGGTCATGGGAACTACATCGCACAGCACGTCTTCTGAGTAGGGCCCAATAGTGATTGGTACCCGTGCTTGCTTGGCGACTTTGGTGGCTCCATGCTCGTTCATCCAATGTAAATTGTATGGCTTCACGTGGTCTTGCATGGGGATGCCCAACCTGCGCACAGTATAAAGACTGACAGCATTAATACAGCTCCTATTGTCAACAATTAATGAGGTAACATTGCCTTTAAGCTTGGAATGGTAATGAAATAAATTCTCCCTTTGTTCCGGAATGTTGCCCATTGGCTCGTCACTTTTCTCGTCTGTGAGTGCTCTCATTGCTATGAAGTTGGTCACGTACTCTTCTTCATTCTCCTCCAAGACTACTCGGCTCAAATCGCCTTCGTCTAGGTATTGTTCATTGTCATCGTCTTCTTGTTCAGCTCAGCTTCGTCATATTCTTCATCAGAGTCGACCTCTCTCCATATACCTTGCTCTATCATTACCATTCGTCTTGCCTTCTTGAAGCAATCTCTGGAATAATGGCCCTTTTGTCCACACGTGAAACAGGTGACATCCTTGACGTCCTTCTTGGGTTTGTCTCGGTCGTCCTTCCGGTATCGGTAGGGATCCTTGAAGTCCTTGCCCATGTCGAAGGCCTTAGGCTTGTTGCTCCTATCATCCCGTGGTGCATTGGGCTTTCCGTACTTATCGGTAGGCTTAGACGGCTGTTCATTAGATCGAGTTGTCCAATATTTGGTGGTATTGGAGATGATGGTTGATTTGACTGGTCGATCTCTCAGTTGCTTGTCGATCTCGATGGCTAATTGAACCAGGTGTTCTAGTCCCGTATATTCTCTTAACTTGATTTCTGCGAGTACTTCTCTCCTTAAGCCTCTCTTGAACCTCGCCATCAGTAGTGGTTCATCTTCGTTCATCTGTGCTCTCATCATGAGGCGTTCCAATTCCTTGTAGTACTCGTCAGCAGTTCTGTTGCCCTGCACACAAAAATTAACTTCAGATATAGCTCATCAAAATAACTACTTGGAACATACCTCTTTTCCATAGCATGCGATAATTGAGCCCAGGTGGCAATAGCTGGCGTTCCCATTCTCTGAGTATCGCGCTGTAATTTTTGCCACCATTGTAACACATAGTCCTTGAATTCACAGACAACTAATTGGATCTTTGTGAATTCATTATATTGTTGACAGTCATAGATTAATTCAATAGACTGTCGCCAATCAATAAATTCTTCCGGATCACTTGTTCCTTTGAACGCTGGTATAGTGAATTTGATCCCCTGTAGATCAGCTTCCATTCGGTGATGTTCTCCATGCGCTCGGCGCGTGTGGTCCTCCTCAAAGTCATCCTCGGGATGGAGCATTGGAGGTGGATTCATGTCTAGCCTCTGTCTTGGCGGTTGATGCACTGGTGGCCTAGGAATGGCTGCGGCTGGTGCCGGTTGTGGAGGTGGAGGTGCTTGGAATTGAGCATTCGTTGGTACCGGAGGTCGTGGCGTTGGGACTAGAGCCCTTGGACCACGTGGACCTTGTCGCCTATCATATGTTCCAAAATGTATCCCTTGCTCTTCAATGGCAGTTTCGGCCTCTTCCATGTCTGACCGGTTAACTCCGCTTGTGCTTCCCGGCGTATGGGTCTGTGGTGAAGGTGTAGGCTGAAGAGCCTCTTCGATCCTTCGATCCACTTGTTGCAAGACTTGAGACTGCAATGCGTTTACCCATAAAGCATCTCCCCTCGTTACTTGGGTAGTCAGATTATCCAGGCGCTAAGTGATCTCATTAACACGAGTTGCATTGTCTGCTATGTCCTTGCGCATTGGTTCTAGATCAGTCCTTCGAGCAGTGGTCTCGGCCAAAGATTGGATGGCAGCCAAGATTTGGTCAAACCTTTGATCACTATTGCCTGCCATATCAGATCAGAAAACAGAGAAAACTAGATATACGTATAGAATGGTTAGTGAAAACAGACAGAAAATTTGTAGAGTGATCTCAAAAAGTGTATCTCTCACTGAGTCCACTTCTCCACCAGTTGGGGCTTGACAAGCCGCCATGTGCTCAATCGTATAGATCAACCAACTATCAGGGGTGAGAAAACAGTTTGGACGCTCAGTGCAAGAAACATAATGCACAGTTCGACTCTATCAAATAAAAGCTCAGAGTTGTGTGTGGAGTGTTCAATCTGAATCAATTAATCAGTTTACCATGCTAATTAGCTATGCAACAAATATCCTCAATCCTCACAATTTAGAAGTGTAAGTAGAAACCTCGCAAATAAAAATGCTCGGAAGAAAAATATCTGCCTCACTCACACACCCCCAAAATAACTATCACCAAACTGTCGGAAAACAATCTCGGTAATAATTACTGTTGAGGAACTCCACTATCTGCAATTGCAGACGGAGCTTCAACCCTGTGACTTGTGAACTGAATCAGCGGAACAGTGCAAGCACTTATTCCTTGAGGAATTCCAATGTCAAGTGCGAACACTGACGGAACTTCAACCCGATAGATTGTTCGTGATTAAATTCAGTGAAGTCGTACAGTAGGAATTAATATGCAAAAATATGCAATACCCAAAGACTTGGAACATTTTGAAATTTTGATATTGGGATTCGGTCTACACAAGTGGGGCGGTCTAGTGTATTCCAAATTGGAATAGACCGAATTGGATTTGAACTTGGGAATTTTTCTGGACCAAAGAGGTGTCAATTCGGTTTAAAAGCAGATAGACCGAATTTGGTGGTCTAGAACGAATTGGGCAATATAGACCGAATTGGGCAATATAGACCAGATTGGTGAATATAGACCGAATTGGTGACCAACACTTGATGAATTTTGGAATGTTTGGCTCTTTGGCAGTGCAATTCGGTTTCAAAGACGAATAGACCGAATTGATGAAAGGCCGAATTGCAATGTATACCGAATTGGTGAGAGACCGAATTGATTGTGTCTCTTTCACCTTGACAATGACCCACTCGAGTTGTTCCAACATAATTGGCAGAAAATTAATGCTCCACTACACGCGTGTACTACCCTAAACTCACTTGTCTCCCAAGAAAACAAAAACAACACTCCCCAAAACCCTAACAAATCAAAAAACCACCTTTATCAAGAACAATATGAATATTCCTAAGAATCTCAAGAACATTCAAGAACATTCAAAAACCCAAATCTCTCGGACTACACTCAATGAGGATTCATCAAGCATATAATACCAATTAGCACTTAAAACTTAAATGTCAATCCAAATTAAGCACAAAAACACGGAATCGAAAGACACACAAGGCAAGATATAACAAAATATATGAGTTTGACAAGAACACTCTAGAAATCCAAAATATTCATATCTCACTCAATACTTGGCCAAATCAAGAGAACATTATATGAATCTCTATGTAATCAGCTCAACAAACACAAATATGCAATCAGATTTGAGAAACATCAAGATCTAAGGCACGAAATTTGATGGAACAGTAAACAGGATAATGGGTATTCAAGAACAAACACTATTTTGGGATTTTTGATATAATGGAAATAAAAACTAGGCCTAATCCAGATCTGATACCAGAAATATAACTGCCATGGATCGATTAAGCACAAGTTTGGATATGGAAATGACGAACACAAAAGGAAGGAAAATGGATACCGAGGCTACCGCGTTGGAGAACCCAATCCGAGAATCGGTTGTGTTCGACAACACCCACAATTCTCCCGATCACTAATCCGAGTGGTGAACAATACGATCAAGCACACCTCTTGGTTGAAAGGAATAATCCAATGGTGGATAATTCAAGGATGACCTTCGAAAGCTCTTGGATAACACACCAAAGAGAAAACACTTCATAACAAATGTATAATCATTCAAAGGTGTTTACAAGAATGGGGGTAAGCCACTATTTATAGGTGACCAAAACCCAAACCCTAAACAAGTACAAAATAACTAGGATCAATTCGGTTTACATGGGAAAAGACCGAATTGATGAAAGCAATAAAAATAAAGCAGCAAAACAATGCGAAATGTTCAATTCGAAATAAGACAGGCAATTCGGTCTAGACCGAATTAGGGTAGACCGAATTGGAGACCGAATTGCTGGCTTGAACTGTGAGGAAGGGAGGTGGATTCGAATTCGTCAATTCGGTCTAGTCCGAACGTGATAGACCGAATTGATCAACATGGAGGATCTCTTGAGGCACTGGGGTAATTCGAAATGTCTGGGCAATTCGGTTTAGACCGAATTGCCTAGACCGAATTGAAGGCTCCCTGGGATTCTTCAAGGCATGAGGGGCAATTCGGTCTACGTGCAGCAATTCGGTTTAGACCGAATTGAGGTAGACCGAATTGCTTAATTCACACCAGGTTTGCCTTGTCCGAACATCTTGCTTTCGACTGGGTCCCATCGGCTTCCACTGTTCCGGCGTTGACCGGCCGTTGACCGGAGACTTTTCCGGCCAAATCCGGCAGGATTCCGGCGAAGTTCCGGCGACGGCGGCGTTGACTCCGGCGTTGACTTTGACCGTGGTCCCCTCTTTTTGACCTCTTCATGCTCATTTCATCTGTTGTTGCATCTGGAGGTCGTTCTGCTTCGGGCTTAGTTCAGCAAGGTGGGACCCATGTTGTTGGGCCCCGGTTCGGTCTGCTGCCACTGAATTACAGTGCTCCCTTTGACTCGGTCTGTTCGGCTTCTGGATGGTTCCCATTCATCCGATTCCTCGGTAAGCAATTTGGCAATGACAGTCAGGAATCTCTTAGCACGCTGTCTTGAGCAGGGTCCCTCCGGAATGGTCAACACCGTTGACTTGGCTCCCATGCCAAATCTAGGCACCGGAGACTCCGAGAAACTCCAGCTTTATTAATTCAGACTTCGGGAGTCATCCTCAACATGAAGATCTTTTCAAAACAGACCGAATGTAGCGAAACATGTAATTTTGACGGCCCATTTTGTAGATCTTTTCCTCGTATTGCTCACTTGGATTGTAAAGCATTATCCCAAGCAGGAGGATAATACTTCTTTAGATATTTAGCATTGATACTTTAGTGTACTAAATTTCCATCATTGTCCATTAATTGGAACACACCGTTGCTAAATACTTTGTTAATAATAAATGGTCCTTCCCAATTGGGGGGACCATTTTCCAAACTCGTGATTCTTAACTGCCGGTAATATTGTCTTCCAAACAAGATCATTCTTTGAAAGTTAATTCCTTCATGAATTTGTTATAATAACGAGCCCTTCTTTGGGCTTCCCGAGTAAGGTTATCAATCGCCGTTAATCTGACTGTGTCCGCTTGCTCCAATTGTTGCATCATCTCTCCTGATATTGATCATCAGGAACGGATGCTTGGAGAATAATCCGCGAACTTGGGACCGATATTTACAAAGGCAAAACTGCCTCTTGGCCCTATGTTAATTGATAAGGGGTGAAACCCGTGGCAGTACTCTTAGAATTCCTAATAGCCCATAAGGCTTCGGACAAGAGATCGTGCCATTTTCTACGGTTACCTTTTATCAATTTCTTTATGATCTGGATAATTTCTTGTCTGTGCTTCCGCTTGTACATTAGCTTGTGGATAGTATGGCGAGGAATGCAACAATCGGATCTCGGGTTCTTCCGTGTATTCGACTATTCTGTTTCCCATGAAAACTATCCCTTGATCCGTTAGGATATAATGCGGTATCCCAAACCGGTGTACGATGTGTTTGTCGATGAAGTCGACTATTATGTCTTGCTTGACCGTCTTGAGCGGGATAGCTTCTACCCATTTGGTGAAGTAATCAGTTGCCAATAAGATATCTTCGTGACATTTATTGAAAAAGGAGTAATCCGACCAATCACGTCCATACCCCAATCCTTGAAAGGCCAAGGTTTAACCAAGTAATTCAAACTAGTCACTGGCAAATGATTCAAGTCATTTTGCCTCTGACATGCCGAATAACCCTTCGCGAAGCGGGTGCAATCATCGAACATGGTTGGCCAATAATAGCCATATCGATGAAGTGTCCATCGCATGTTCAAACCGGCATGATGCGCTCCGCATATTCCCTCATGGACTTCAACCATTGCATGTTTGGCTTCTTCGGGGCCCAAGAACCTAAGCAAAACACTACCAAGGTTCTTTTATAGAGAATTTCGTCCTCATATAAGAACCGGAAAAGTTTGACTTTGATGCTCGAGTTATCCGCTCTTGAAGGATTAAGGAAATAATCAATAATCTCCTTACGCCAGTCGTTCGGAACGACAAGGCTATTTATGTTGTTATCAACAGGGCACATTAAGATTTGGTCGGTTGTGGCTTGTCCTTCAGTCCTTCTCATGTCTAGAAGTAAGGATGCCTCGACCAGGTTGATGCTCAGAATCGACTTGTAAGACCCTTGATGGGTCTTATATCCCGAAGCATGCTGGGCTAAATCCTCGGCCTAGTAGTTATCTTCTCAAGGTACTTATTCAACGGATATGTCGGGAATCTGACCAAATAACTCCAGGACTCTTTCTTGATACCTCGACAAACCTAGATGCTTGCATTGGTATGTCCTACTACTTGGTTGAGCACCAATTGAGAGTCACCACGGATCCTAACCGTTTTTGCCTTCCGTAGGACTAATGTTTCAAGTCCGATGATCAGAGCCTCATACTCGGCGACATTGTTGGTCATTGGGCTTAACTCCAGAAATAATCTTATTTCTTCCAGATTTGGGCCAAGGAGATAGACTCCGGCGCCCGACTTGGTGCTTGTACTAGAACCGTTGAAGTACATGATCCATGGCCGTATAGCAACATACATACGTCATTGGACTCCTCTGGTTCGAGCATGTTCTGATGTTCGGCCAGGAAATCTGCAATTATCTGTCCCTTAACGGCCTTAATAGGCA